>PVKE010004733.1:0-62742 GCA_004027555.1 Craseonycteris thonglongyai
CCAATAGGTTGAAGGCCTGAATAGAACAAAAAGCCTGACTCTCCTTTGAGTAAGTGGGAATTCTTTCCTGCCTGATAGCTTTGATCTGGGACATTTTTTGTTTCCCTGCCTTTGAACTTAAACTGAAACATCAACTGAAGTATAATCATTTTTCTAGTTGGTCAAGCCAAATAGTGCATATTGCCATGCTTAGTTTGTTTTTTTCCTTTACTCCCATATCTAGTTCATCAGGAAGCCTGGTAGATTCTGTCTTCTATATATATTCTGAATCTATCTTCTTCTATTTTCATATCTCTTTAAGTTTGGGCTACTTTCATCTATGACCTGATTTTCCACAGCAGTCTGCTACCTAGTTGCCCCTATGTCTATTCTTACACAAAATTTTAGTCTCAACTTAGCAGTAAAATATTCTTCTAAAAATATAAATTCTTTCATATAGTTCTTCTCTATAAAATTCTCAGTGCTTTTCCATCACATGTGAAGTGCATTTCAGATACCTTACCCTAGAGTTTCAAGATTTTTATGGTTGGCTAGCTCACATCCTGTCTTAATTTCCCTCCATTATGACACTTGCTCAATACATTGGTTTCCTATCTATTCCTCAACCATGCTGAACATACTCTACTGCCTTTGGGTCCTCTACTTACTTTCTCCTTATTCTTGCATGACTTCCAATTATGCAGATATCTGTTTCAATGTCTCCATCTTAATGCGGGCTTTTTTAAAAAATTACTTTTAGGTGTACAAAACAACATAGTGATTAGACATTTATATACTTCACAAAGTAAAAACCTCAGCAAGTCTATTGCCCACCTGACACTGTACATAGATTTTATAATATAATTGATTATATTCACTATGCTTTACTGTATATCTCCATGACTATTTTTTAAAATTATAGTTGACATTCAATATTATTTTAAATTAGTTTGGGTTTCCATCTACCTTCCATCTCACCAGGAAGTACAAGCAGAATCCTTGCTGATTTTCACTGATAGATGTTGTGGGGGCTCCTCTTCCTAGCACAGGACCACTAGGCAGGAGAGCCCAGAGTGGGCCTGGGACTCCTCATTCCTCAGGGGGAATCTGTTGCTGAGGTTTCACTCCCCAAGCTCAACCACTACCAGTGGGTTTGAGATCAGCCCATTTCAAGTTTCTGCCCTTCCTACCAGTCTAAATATAGCCTCTCCTTATATCTTTAGTTTTGAGGCTTCTCTTCAGTTAGTCTTCAGATGATTCTCAAGACTGATTGTTCTATAATTCAGTTGTAATTTTAATGTGATACTGGGAAGTGGCAGGCAGTGTTTTCTATTCCACCATCTTTCCCAAAGTCCTTAATGCAGGTTTTCTTGAACGCTCATAAAACAGCTATCCAGGTACCTGCTATCAATCTTTTCTGAATCTTTACAGAGAAAGTATCAAAATGCTAATTAGGCTTTATTGGAGAAGGATGTGGCCTAAGGTGTGATAGATAAATGCCAAAACAGGAGAGTTCAGTGGAACACTGATTAAAAAGAGAAAGGAATAACAGTTAGTTTATTGGGAAAAAAAATGTTTGTTGTCTCCAGAGACCTCTAGACAACAACTAGGATACAAAACAAAAGACATTCAGTAAATAAATGTGAGCCTTAGAAAGAGATATTATATATGCCTATTATGAGTATAGCTAACAGAATAAACGTTCCAACATAAATTATAATGTTCAGAGACAATCGCTGGGATCAGGTGAACTTGTAGTTTTATACTTATTTATTATTTGAAAGACTTTGTTATTAAAAACTATGTGGGTTACAAAGATAAATGGATCATTAAAAGGAGGTATGGACATATTCAATAAATGATTCTTTTAAGCTGAATTAAAATTTTTCTCAAATATTGATTGAACCATTTTATACTACTCAAACTAATATTAGCCACATGGTCTAACTTCATTACAATGCAGTGTAACTGTAACAGTAGTCAGTTATTTAAGAAATCAGTGGAAACATCTGGAAACTTGACCTCCTTTTGATATTAAAAAGACTTGGAGTGTTTGCTATATTTCACTATTAGTTCTACTTCAGTTATTACATGCTCTGTCAATGTTTTATGCAAACTGACTGATTTTCTTCTGACTTAAACATCAGCTGGCTGTGAAGGGATTGAGTTTTTCTAGGTTATGATGCCTGTGCCTATCTACTTACTGATATAGTTGCCCCCTACCTAAAAACAGAGGAAATCATGTTATTCTAGCATTATATAGTATATTGTGTAAGCACCAAAGAGACTAAACTGTTTTTTTCCCTAGACCAATCTTTATTATTATTATTATTACTAAGATCTAATTTATTTAATTAAGTAATTTTATTTTTTTATTTTTTCTTTATTGTTTCTTTATTGTTTTTCACACAGAGAGAGAGAGAGAGAGAGAGAGAGCGAGAGAGAGAGAGAGAGAGAGAGAGATACAAAGACAGAGAGAGAACTGAACTGGGGGAACTCTCCAGTTCAGCATGTGGGTCCGCATGGGCTGGGGCCGGGGTTCGATCCTCTGTCCCCGGCGCTTCAAAGTGAGTACTTAACCCACTGAGCCATCCCGGCTTCCCCAAGATTTAATTTATTAAGAGAAGGTGAGAGAGAGAGAGAGAGAAGGGGTGAGGGCTCAGAGCAGTATCCATAGTCGTACATCATTAGTTGTGGCATGGCTTCATTCCACACAGGTAGATGTGGGACAATGTGGGACAGGAACTAAACTGAGTGCCTCCTGAATGAGAGATGAGAGACTTCACTGTTGAGTCATCCTGGTGGTTACCAGTTATGTCTCAGTTCAGCATATGGAGTTGTACGGGCTGGGCCAGGAACTGAACTCTGGACCTTGCAATTTCAAGGCAAGCACTCAATCACTGAGCTGTCCCAACATCCCCTGTAGGCCAATCTTATATTTCTGTTTTTCAGTACTTCTAATTCTTTCCTTTTTGATACATGCACTTGTATATATATATACACACCCCCCCCCCCCACACACACACAGAATTAAATGTTCCTTATTTGTATCTAAATATACAGTAACCTCATCCACAGGTATAATTATTTCAGTCAGTTAAAATAGAATGCTTCAGTTTTATACCAAATATATTTTCAATGTATTATACATGAAAAGTAGAGATGGAGGAAATGTATGTTCAAGCACTGATGACATATGTAACAAAATATATACAAACATACATATGTCTGCGCAGGTGAATTTGCAATTCTATTCTGCCTAGATAGAGAATATACAACTAAGTGGGTGTATCCTACCTAGGTGAATAATCCCAAACTTCAAGGAATCAAGATATTTGTATTTAGCTTTGTAATTTTTTTATCAACAGAGTTCCATCCTAATTCACTTTGCTGAGGCTTATTATCACTCATGGAATATTTATTGTAAATATTTCCTATATTAGACATGATACTAGATACTAGAGATAAAAATGATAAATAAGAGATATAGTTTCTGGTTCTAATGGGTTTCAGTCTTTTCATATATTCCAAACTCAGAACAGAGTGAAATGTTTAGGGAACTGAAATGGGAGATAAGAGTAACTGTTCTGATACTAAAAACAAACACAAACAAATATACAATCAGAACAAACTGACATTTTAATACTTAATCTGATTATTTCCCAAAGCTCTTATATTTTCTTATCAGGGTGGTTCAATATCAATATTGAAAAAACTGAAGTGAGAAAAGCAGAACAAGTGATGTGATTCCTTAGAAGGGGTCATATGAGCAACGTGTTTGGAAAATGAGTTTTTCTAATTTCAATAAAAAAACAAACGTTTGGGAAGATATAAGCTCCTCAATGGTGGGCATAAACAACTGTGTACCTTGAAGGACAGAGCATATATTGTCTACTGAAATCACAAATAGGAACACATGGTCAGTGCTTGTCTCACCCCTACCCATCCTGGCAGCTTCTTGGTCTTTGCTTGCCATTCCTTGCGCCACATTACATTACCACTCTGGCAGCTGTGATTAGATTAGCAATTTTACTGTGAAACTATTTTAGACAAAAGATCGTGAGGTACCTGAGAGCTCTAGAGCTCTAATAAATAACTGTTCCCTAAAGTGAGTATAGTTGACTAACCCAGAACACCATTTTCTTTGGCAGGCTGGAATGGGAGATAAAAAGAGGCAGCAGCTAACAACAATAGAGTGACAAATAAGTTGAGAGTCACAGTGAAAGAAGGCAGGAACAGCCATTAGCCAGTGGAATCCATGTGATTAGAAGACAGAAAGCAGCAAAATTGGGAAGTGGTAGAGAAATAAGCAAGCAAGAGGAATGAAAAAGAGAAAAGGAAGCTAGTCTAATGTTATTGGGTATAGTCAGGTACAGTAGAAGCAGAGACAGACTAGCTGAATCATTTTAACTGTAGGACTCTGAAGTCATGAGTTGTAAACTCCTGCTTATGAAAGCTAAACCTCATGCATCTGTTAACTAACCAAGTGGTACTAATTTTAACAAAGAAGAAAGCATGAACTGTGATGACCATACTCAGTGCTTCTACAGAAATAGACTTGATATAGTCTTTTGTCCAAAGTAGGCCCAAACACTTAAGAGAAACAGACTTTGATTAAAAGTTAAATTACATGGAAAAATGAGTTTCCTGAATAGGCTAAACTTACCTTTATGATTAATTATATCCTCTAAGCATTTACTTGTAAAAATTATCTTTGGCCAGAACTTTGACAAATTATCAGGATTTAAATGTCACCTTTTTTAAAACCAAAGAAATTGAGTTAACAAAGGACAACTGTTGTCACAAGGTAATCATAATTCTAAATGTAGAATCATCTCATCAAATTCCTTTTCCTTACAGGGTAAATAAAAGCCCCAAAGGTTCCTAGGCATTTTGCTTGGTGAGTACACATATCTCAGTGATAAGAGCTATAAAGAAAATTCATTCTCTTTTATGATAAAATCAATATTCAGTTAAAAAAAAACTTATTGGCTGTGGAACAATGCTTCTCAAAGACAACACCAAGAAGTAAGCTATGTTATATCACTTGGTGGTATACCCTAAGAGAAGTAGGATATTGGGAATTAAAGTCACATGTCCTTTGTGGGATCCACTGTACGTCATTCAAGTGCTTTTCTCCTTTCATCTTGTATGGTGCCTATTACAGTTGGATCATGAAATATTTATTATCTTTTATCTTTAAAGAAATAAATTGTCACAGTTTTACACCCAGGCCCAATCCTCATTATCTTCAATAGAAGAATGAGAGGCCCTAAGTACTCAGAACTGGTGTTTCAAGCAAGGAATTGAGCACTAGAATTTCTATTTTATCCTTAATAAGCATCTTTCTTTCTTTATGAGTCCTAGCTGCAGGATTGCTAGAATGGTTTCTTCTTTTCTTTATATTCCTTGATTTCCCACATTAAGTACCAGTTAACTATTAACTGGCATGTATAGGTTTCCTGAAATCTGTAAGACTCTTAAGAAGAAAAGGTGAAAAAGAAGATAAAAAATATTTTAGGGTATAGAAGAAGGAAACTAATGATATTTTGGTTTTATTCTTTAAGTAATGCAGGAGACAAAGTTAAACACAGAGGAAAGGTTGAATAGAAATGAGTAATAAATTTGAAATTGCTACTGTGAAAATATGGCAGGGAATCAACTAGAGATGAGTAAGAAAACTGTAATAATGGCCCAAGAGCTGATGAATGGCATGCTTATCACAGTGATTTCCACAGGTATTATTTCTTCAAGTCATGACCAAACGTCCTTTGGCAGAAATCCAACTTGAGGATGGGAAAATTTACATCTTTATTTTCAGTAACCTTGAATTGAAATTTACATTTCCTTCAATAGCAAAAATAGATCACAAATCACATAAGTATTGGTAGTTCTTGTCACAGTTTACCAAATTGAAATGTTAGCTACTTTCATGTCATTTTGGAGTTATAGTATCTTAAAATGCCATCTATTATACTCTTATGCTTTGTTTTTAATTTAATGTGTCATTACAAAATAACATTATAATTTCATTTTTTTGACAAATTCTATTTCAGCATAATTAGATTCATTTCTATTCTATAATATTTTTAAAATTTAAAATATATTTAGAAAGACTTCATCGTGTTTAGAATCTTCATCAAGTTACCAAAAAGATTTATGGGAAATAAAATATTAAGAGTGCCTGCTTTTTGGTGTCTTGATATTTGTCACACCAAAAAGCAGGCACTCTTAATATTTTATAATATTTAAGACTGAGGGGAATAAGATACAATGGAATAAAATACTGTTGTTGAAATGGGCAGAAAATATAAGCAATTACCTAGATTCATCAGCCAGTCAAAATTTTAATATTATGACTCCTGGTACTTTTCTTTTACAAATGCCTGGAACTTGTTGTTACAGTCAATTAAACCTGTCTCATTAATCCTCTCTAACCTTCAGTCAGAATGCCCACATAATGTAACATTCATATTTTATCATTGCACATGCAACAGCATGATTTGTGGCTGATAAAGGCTTTTTTTTGTATAGGTACTTTATTTGCTGAAAATACATAGCTGCCATTTACAATTCTTGTTGTTGCTTTCATCAGTGGTTTTTTCAGGGAAATATTGATTGCACACCTTTACTTTTTAACTGATTGATAAATTAGTGTCTAAATGAGGTGACGGAAGAAGGCTGACAATTTAGCATCAAAGCATATAATGGATATCAGTTCCTTTCTGCTTTTGCCGTGTCAGTACCTCTCCCCCATCATTTTTCTAGGAAAGCAATCAACCCTTTATTTTATCAAAACATTCCCCCCTACTCTCAATTCCTGTTTCAGTTGGGGCTGGCTCTTTCCCCTTACTTCAGGAATAAGCATGTTACTCGGGCCATTCATAGTGTTCTGTTTGCTTTTCCATAGTAAGGTCGTAGAGAGAGGCTTAAAAGATTGAGGCAAGTAAGATTCACTTTGAGGAACATTTATTGGAATTATTCGGAAAAGTTGGGGTTGTTGAGAACTTGTATTCAGCCTGGAGCTGATGGCTGCCATCCTTTCACTATGACAGCAAAGCTTTTCAGAGAATGAAAGCTGTATAAAATAATATCCCTCAGACATGGCAAGAGCCATATATATTCTGATGACTAAATTAGAGCCTTGAATGTAGCTGTGTCTACAGTCACCATGGGGTTTTTCATCTTTGTGCATCTACCGATGTGAACTATGTACTAGGCACTTTGAGTTTCAATTAGGTGGAATAAAAAGAGTCTGGTCTAACACGAACACTTTTGCTAAATTCCAAATTCTAATTAGGCTGGAAAGTTGCTATTAACTATTAAATACTTATTAGTAATGCATAATTGGTCAAAATAAGAATGGCAACAAAGGAAAACGACTTCATAGTTAAAAACAAAAACAAAAAACCTGTTTTAAATGAAGCCATGACTAAGTATGGAAGGAGAGGGACAAATCTGGATATTTCAGATGATTAATAATTTATATAAGTATGAGTTAATTATTTGAGAGGATTCCACATTTATCCCTCAGGATGCCACAATTTCTACATTGGCATGCTTAGACCATTTGCAAACTTTGAAATCAGAGAATCTAATCAATGTTTCTCCTGGATTTGTATTCCTATAGAGATCATGGTCTGTTGTAGGGCAACCAGTGGTTTCTGGTCTATTGTACTGAAGAATAAATGACTAAGAGTCTTGATTACCTTACAAATAAATCTGGTTAACAGTTATATTAATTAAAATGCCTGGTTCTATGGCTATTCTGAACTATTTATATGTGATTTAATTCATAATAGCAGCTAATTTGTTTTTAATGCAAACTAATGGGTTTTATGTAAATGGAGCATGTGGCAGTCTATTTAAAAAACAAATTATCTCTAGTTTCATTTTAGTTATTTTAATGAAATTTAGGGTGTGTTTGTGGTGGGGGGATGAAAAGGAAAAGGAAGTGCTATATACAAAGTGACGATTAAATCCAATTTAAGACTACAGAATAAGAAACAAGTAATTCTTTCAACAGATATCTTGGCCCATTCATAAAGTTCAGAAAAATCAGGATGACTGGTTTCCAGAAAAACCTCTACGATTCTAGATGGTGTAACTTTCTTAAGCTTATGTTTTACATCATAAACCACAAGCACTTATAAGTTCTTGTGCAAATAAGTTTCTTTAGAGATTTTTTAATTTGGCTGAAAATTATTTTATGACTTAAATACCTATATATACATTATAACACACACATATTTAACTATATATATATAAATAAATAAATAAATAAATATATATATGTGTGTGTGTGTGTGTGTGTATGTGTGTGTGTATATATATATATATATATATTATTTTTGCTGGTTGCTTGAATTCTGGTTAACGGAGACTCTACTGTGTGTGTGTGTATACGTTTTTCAATCGTTGACTTGGAGATTTTGAAACCATTCTATAAATTGGTTAGATAATGTTTGCTTGACTTTCTGTCAATACTTTACACCTACAGAATCATATTTTAAATATAATAAAGCTTACCCAATCTACAATTTGTAAGGGTCTTTTAATTTTTTCAACGAGCATTTTTTTCTTTTGTTTTCCTAATTTTGATATGCATTCTAGAACTAAAAAGGATTTTTGAACAACTCTTCATAGTGTTTGCTATTTAGTTCTAGTCTAGAACTGTCTCTCAGCTTGTACAAGTTAGTTAACTTCAAAGTTGATGAACTTCCCATTCTTTTTCTTACACTAAGATTATATTTTTCTATGTTTCTAGTCTATGTTTCCATAGGTGGTAAGTTTTTAAAAGGCAAGAAATAATTTTTCATAACTATATCATGTGCTTTTGTTGTACACCAATGAACGCCTCTTAAATATCTCCTCAAAAACATCATCCAAAGTACTGAATGATAAGCCTTCCAAAATCTTTCAACATAATTAATTCTCCTCTCTCTCATGCTGTTGGTTACAAGATAAAAACCAAACTCAACAATCTAATCTATCTGGTTTTCCAGACCAAATTTTCAATATTATCTCAAAAATTAACTAATCCTTATCTCTTAGAAGTTGTGCTAGTGTCATGGTAGCATAATGAAGGATCACATTTTGGCCTCTGGGAGTGGGGAAGTCCTCCAATGGGAGACAATGATTGATATCAGGCTTGAAGAAATTTTCTAGGGAAACAAAGGGAAGGATGGGTTTTTGTGATACAGACAGCATATGTATTCCTTACAAAATATGATATAGCAATAATTCCAAAGAACATTCTATGTGCTGGTATTGAACTCCTTCCTTAAGAAAATACATTAAATCATCATCTACCTTAAAACTTTTTCCAATTTTATATTTGTAAAGTTGCAACTATTTAAAAAATACCCTGGATTTCCTCCCTTGAATATTTTAGGATTACCCAAAGTTATAATGACAAATATTAAAATAAATTTTAGAAATGATGTTACTTGTATATATCGACAATTATAAGATACTGTCACAAGCTTGTACAGGAAAAGACAACCAATTTTTAAACTTTATATGTTCTTGTCATCAGAGACAAAAACAGGAAATCCAAACAATTGTTTGTGGATGTTAATCCTGGCCAGATTTATCAGTTATCAGTCTCTCCAATTTCACTGGTTGTCCAGGGAAAAGTTGACTCCTACTTAATACATACAATAACTTCTGGTTTAATTCAACTGCTGCCAGTTCGGAGCTACACACAAAAATTCACTTCCTCCAGAGAAGATTTAACAGATATAATTAGCCATATTTGAAATGAAAGAACATTCAATAAGTCAAAATAATTAATAATATATTTTTATTTTTTTTTACCAGGGAGTTAGATTTACTTCAGGAAGATCATAACGGTTCAGATGGTATAGCAAACACTTTGTTTGGTACTGTGAGGTAACAAATGCACTAAAATAAGGTGGTCTCATTCATTTTTCAAAAGCACACAGGAGAGTGAAAAGCTGATGTGGTGTAGAGGAGCTACCACATTTCCTGTAATCCCCTTACATAAGCAAATTATAATTTATACAAAAGATACCTCAAAGGATGTAGTTCACCAAAGAGGTAGGAAGAAGAGAAAATGTACTTCACAGAACCCACTGCTGTATTCTTTCTACAAAGCAAAAAGTAAGTTACTTAGCATTGTTTGTGCAGTTGCCAAATTGCTCTTCTCCTACCGCCCTCTCTTTCAGGCCCTGATCCCCTCTCAACATAGCTACATTAGTGTCTACATCGATTCCATTGACAGGTGATTTATCAGGCCAGTATTTCATCTTCCCTACAAAGGCAAAGCATGCCCTATTCCTGGGGCTACAAGGGGGAGCAGCTGAATATTCCTTTGATGCTACAAGGACACCAGGCTGATAAAATTTGCTCCTGCATTGAACTTGACATGGAGGTGGAGTGCTTTAACTTTTAAAAGTCTGTTCTGTTACTCTCAGAATAACTGATGACCCTCATTTATATTCACATTTTCAATGCAGATAAATCTCTTTTTTCCTTCGTTTTTGATTCTGGGTCTAAAAATTTTACCTTCTACACACATACACCCTGTTATCTCAAATTGACAAAAAAAAAAAATCTTTCTATAATACCTGCTGAGTCACTCAGTCCATCCAGCCATTTATTCATCTATCTACTCATATGCAGCAAGATGGAAAAATACCACTATTTAAACCAAAGTCACCTGCATCTGCTTCTACACACTAGAGAGTGGAATGATTTAGAACTGAAAGATTCTTTGTTTAGAAAACTACCTCTTCCCTTTATGTGAGTGGGGAAAATAAGTAAAACCTGAGAAGAATCGGGAGTTTTCAAAGGCACTTCAAGAACTAAGGAAGGGAGTAGCAGCAAGTGAGTGACCTGCGCAGGGGAAGGCCCTGCATTCAGGAGGGTGTTTCATTTTTGGTTTAATATTCTGCTGTCACTGTCTTGAAATCCTTAAAATTTTTTTGAATAAAGGACCTGAATTTTTATACTGCACTGGACCTGAAAATTATGCAGTCAGTTGTGGATAGCAACACTCCATTTTCTTTAGTTTAAATCTTGGGTTAATGTAGTGAAATATTGCCAATCAAATGTCTTAGGCCTGTTTTCAGGTGTGAAACAATGTATCAAATATTGTATAAAGCCACCTGAAAACAACAATGACTCTCATGTGTTTTCGGACAGTGGGGATGCTGTACTCCATAGGCTGAAGGTTACTTTAGAGATCAGTGCTCTTTTAATTAGATTGCTTTTTCTTTTCCCTTTTATGAGTGTGTCCTGTGTTTTTTCTAGGAAATGGATTTTCATAATAAAGGTTGTTAGAGCATGGGCTTGCTTAATACAGACTACCTTAAACCTAAGTCTTATTTATTTATTTTTTTAATTGAATGTTCATTTTGGGTGAATATAAAAGAGGCTTGGATAGGCAATATTTTAGTAACTTTGTGGAAGGTAGCTGTTACTACCCACCTCTCTGTCTTTTAAGCTGAGAAAGTCAATCTTTAAATATAAGGTCCCAAGGGAAGCCAGGATGGCCCAGAGGGTTGAGTGCTCATTTGCAGCCCCAGGGGCCGAGGATCGAATCCCAGCCCCAGTCTGTGAGGACCTATATGCTGAACTGGGTGTGTGGCCCCAGTTCGGTTCTTGCCAGGGCAAGCGTCCTATGTAGGAGGCCCCAGGCTCCAGGGGGCATGCCTCCCATGAGGGAGGCCCTTAGCCTGTTCCTGCCCTGCACAGCCCAGCACCCACCTGTGGAACGAAAACTATGTAGAAAACTAATGATATGCAACTATGGAGACCGTCTGGGCCCTCCCCTTCTCTCTCTCTGTCAAAAACAATAAAAATAAAGAAATAAGTAAATAGTCCCAAATGCCAGATAGTCCCTGTACCAATTTCCCTTAAAAGCTAGGAAATAACATTTGTCAAATCCTGGGTAATGGGAGCTGAAACAAAATGCCCGTTGGAGACTTTGCTTTGATGATAAAGAAAGAAGAAACTCATTCACATTGCTTGCCTGTGGATATAAAGTAATTTTATGAACACAATACATGGAACTACAGTAGACATTTTGTGACAATGAGGGAAGGGCCATGAAAATGGAAGAAAGGAAAGATGAAAGCACGTGAGACATGAATGAGGCTATTTTGCTGCTGACTTAACTAGTGCTGAAAGTGCCTACTTTCAGAATTATTGTATATTTAAGCCAGTGGTTCTTAAAGTATGATTCCTAGAACAGCACTACTTAGAAATTTGGTAGAAAAAAAAATTATTGGGTCAAATTTCAGATTACTGAATTAGAAACACGGTGGGTGAGACCAAGCATTCTGTGTTTTAACAAGCCCTCTTGGTAATTCTGATGCATACTAAAGTTTAAGAACTACTGTTTTAAATTACATTTCGTCATCAATTCTGTTCCCTGTAATTCAAAACATCTCAATTTGATTATAAGAGATCTAGGTACTATAATTTTTAAGATTGTACTTTCTTTTAATATTATGTTTTGACAACACACAGATACCTAAAATTGGAAATAGCTGAACTTAGTATTTATTTAACAAAAACAGTTATGACTTTTGCCTCAGAATAGTCAAGATATAGAAGCAACCTAAATGTCCATTGATAGATAAACGGGTAAAGACGATGTGGCATATCTTTATGCAATGGAATACTATTCAGCCATAAAAAATAATAGAATCTTGCTGTTTACAACAATGTGGATGGACCTTGAAAGCACTATGCCAAGTGAAATAAATCAAAGACAAATGCCATCTTATCTCACCTACATGTGGCCTCCAACAAACAAAACAAAACAAAACAAAACAAAACAAAACAAAACAAAACACCAAGGTCATAGATACAGGGAACAAATTTATGGTTGCCAGAAGGGAAGAGGTTAAAAGGGTGGGCAAAATGAATGATGGGGGTCAAAAAGTACAAATTTCCAGTTATAAAGTAAATAAGTCATGGAGATATAATATACAACATGGTAACTATAGTTAATAATATTGTATGGCATATTTGAAAGTTGATATGAGCATAACTCTTTAAAGCCCAATTACCAGAAAAAAATTTATTTTTGTAATTCTGTGTAGGGACAGATGGCATCTAGCCTTATTGTGGTGATAATTTTCACTGTAAACAAATATATAATTATTATGTTGTACAATGGAAATTAATATAATGTTATGTGTTAATTAAATTATACCTCAATATAAAAAGAGTATAACACTTAGCTCATAACACCCATCTGTGAGATTATTGTCTCAGATATGAAGCTGATTTGATATTATACTATTTGTATTATTTTCTAAATTGTTAGTTATATCTTTGCTGCTACTTAAGAAGTACTTTTTGTCTCAATGGGAAAATTGAGACAAATAGAAATATTAGTTATAAAAATCCATGAAATTTGATATGAAAAATCTCTTTGCACACTAATAAAACCATTATTAGATTTGCGTGTAACATTCCCTAATTAGACATTAACAGTAGATTTCACTTTCTAGTATCACTTTCCAGTATCACTCCCATGTTCTTGCTCAGTATGTATGCATACTCTGCTATTAGCTTAATCTGTTTCAACCATAACTCAACCTGTGTCTTCTCTACAAAAATTCCTCATTGGTTCCTCTCTGTCTAAAGAAATCTTCTTCAAAGTGAAAACATGAGCACTCCAGATATTTTCAAGATGATAAATTGAGATGCAGGGAGAACTATTAAAACTCCTTATATATATTTTTATCTACTAATAGGAAACAAATCTTTACTAGAAATGTAACATATGGATCAACACTCATGTACAAATGTAGTCCATTTTCTGGTACATCATATATCATGTACAATTTGACAGCTATCTTGAAGAAAGAATGAAACTGACATATTGGTCAGAAGGGCAAAGTAGAGCCTTTTAAAAATTAATTTATTTTTTTGCTTTCAGCATGCTGTTATTAATGTAGTTTATTTGTGCCAGACTTAGTGAAGTCGTTAATTATATTATGTAGTTTTAACTACACAAACTTTAATAAGTTAAGGGTTTTCAGATACTTTCAAAAAGAAATTGCAGGTTGAACAAATCACAAATAACATAAATATACATGCAAATAGTGTTATTGGTGCTTTCTATATTGGTCATGGGCATTTTGTCAGCCTTGTTACAAGATAAATAAAAATATGTTCTAATATGACACAATGAGAAAGTTCCAGGTGTTTTAGAAAATAATTTAGAAGAGTATCTGGAACATTACTTTTAGTGATGGCTTTCACTCTAAGTGTATATTTGCCTGTAGATATTAAGTAATGATAGTTATAGCTATATCTATAACTACTATTATGTATTCCACACACACAGTACTATTTTATTTTTTACTGATTTTTAAAGTTTAATTGTGCTACTGATTTTATTCTAATTTACCTGTATTTTAGCAGGTAGAAGTTACATTCTTCAAAAAAATGTGTGGCTTTTGACCCAAAGACTGAATTAAAAATTTTTTGCTTTTCATACTAGGATTTCTGGCATTTGAGTCCTATTTGCCTTACTTCCGAGGCTGTAGTCTTATACAGCGAATATAGGCCTAAACCTATGTTTTAACTGTAAAATTAGGGGGTCATCTTATACGTCCAGTCGTCTTATATGCCGGAAAATACGGTAATCATAATTTTCCTTTACACTTTGTCATGCTCTGTGTGTTTTTGTTACAATGACAGAACAACTCACTCTTCTCCAGGCTCACAGTTTCTCAAACTAATTTTAGCCAGGAGTCATTTCACCTTCTCTCAACCTTCATAATGAGAGTTGATACTTTATAGTCTTTTAAGTTCTTTGAGGGCAGCATTCATTATCTGATTCACTTTACATCCCCATAATGCATAGGATAAGCATTCCAAGAAATGTGTTAGAAGAAAGGAAAAAAGAATATCAACTGAGAGCAAAAAGAAACAAAATGAAACAAAACAGAACACAAAACACAACAGTTCTTCACCTTTCCTGTCTGAAAGTTCAGACTGATGGGGAGTCACCAAGCAATTCCAATTAACTCCTTTAGTCATCTAATTTTGAAAGTGAACCCTTTTCACACTCTATTTTGTGACTAGAGCGAGCTTAAAATATCACCAGGCTGTTGTCTTTCTGTCATGCAATAACATGTGAAATATTACTTTATTCAGAAGGCTATCCCCAGATGATAGAAACGATTGAACTACAGCAAACATAGACACCTGAGAGATCAGACTACAAGGGGCATGGACATTTTATGCCATCAGACCTAGGTGACAGTCCAGCTGCATTGCTTACTCAGTGTGCACATGCAACTGTTCCATAAACTCGTCTTTGATGTTCTCTTTAAAGTGCCTGTATGATTTCAAATAAACGACACATGTAAGGAATTTAACATAAGACCTGGATATAATAAATATCCTATATGTTACTACTAGGCAACTTTTGTTTTCCTCTATTTGTAGCACTTCTGACACCAACTGTGTGGGGTTTTCCCCCACATGAAACAATTCTCTGACTCTCACACCATCAACTGGATGGTCTAGAATTCTATTATGAAACTAACTACCCAGAGTTAGTGCAGACTCCACAGTCCCTGACTGTTCCTGAATTCAGATGCCAGCCATAAATTCAAGGTTGTCATCTATAATTCTGACTAACTAGTTGCAAGTTGAAGTTTCCCAAACTCCCACCTCAGGTTTGATAATTTGCTATAATGGTTCAGAGAACTCAAAGCAACACTTATTTATGTTTACTGGTTTGTTATAAAAGCCATGACAAAAGATACAGATAAATCGTCAGAGGAAGAGACCCAGAAGGGTCTTGAGTGCAGGAGCTCTGTCTTTGGAGATTTGGGGTATATTGCCCTCCCAGCATATGTAGTGTTCATTAACACGGAAGCTCTATCTACCCAATAGCTTAGTTTTGTTTTTCTTTTTAATTATGGAGGCTTCATCACATAGACATGGCCGAACTCCAATCCCTCTTCCCTCCAAGGAAGATAGAGAGTGGGCTGCAAATTTCAAGCTTCTTATCCTGCTTGGTAATTCTGGTTACCAGCCCCTGTTCAGGAGCAAACAAGAATTGTCTCACTAGATTATTGAAAAAAGAAAGAAAGAAAGAAAGAAAGAAAGAAAGAAAGAAAGAAAGAAAGAAAGAAAGAAAGAAGACGGTCCTATCACACAGGAAATCCAAGGAATTTCGGAATTCTGTGCAAGAAATTGCTATCACCGCCCCCCACCCCACCCCCCATCACTCAGGGAATTACGAGGGTTTTGGGAGCATGGTTTCAGGAAATAGGGGCAGAGAAAAAAATACCGGTATATCTCACTATGTGACAACTACCCTATCATTATTAATCATTCTTCCCATTTCATATGTCATTAAGGCCCAATTATAAATGTATATATAATATATTAATATATTTATTTTGATTTATGTCATTCAAGCTCTAAATTGTAAGTTAATTCATGATGGTAAAATTGTCTTATGTTTCATCCATAGCTTAATAGTTTTAGGTCTTGATTATTTTATCATACTTTCTAACATAAAAAAAATTCTCGTGATCAAAGTTATTAATTGTACAGCTTCGGTCTCCTCTAACATTCATCAAATTGACCATTTAACATTCTGGAAAGTGGAAAAGAAAGTGTATATACTTGTAAGTAATAGGGGTTATATTAAAACAGAACAATAAAATGAAGGAAATGGTATCAAATAATTAATAGAAGAAATTCGTCAGATCTGAAAGAACTAATCCTTAGATCAAGTTTCCCCTGAATGTTCAATAAAATGAAGGAAACAGGAAACAAACTCAAACCAAGGCATGTCATTTTGCAATCCACACAGTAGACCTTAAGAGGCATATCTAAAATCTGTAAAAGTTTGTGGAGCGGAAAAGTGGCCCAATACAAATTATAGCAAACCAAAAATGTCCTTCATCTATCAATACTGACCCATATCTTAGAAGTCCTTGAAATAATGCCTCTAAATGCTAAGAAAAGATGCTAGTAGTCAGTAGTGAGTGAATAAACATAATCTCAAAAATGAAAGGATTCAATAATTTAGCCTTCATGTAATCTGCTTTAGGAAGGTTCTAGAAATTTATGTTAGAAAGATAAGTGATAAACCCACATATGCCAAAGAAAGCATGCTAACTCACAGAAAGTGTACCCAAAACAGGAGAACAAAAAATTAAAATTCTAGCGTGAAAGCTGTGTTTCAGGCCCAGAAAGAAGTAATCCTTCATATAAAGAGCAGGTATTTAGAGGAATATATGGAAGTACTTTCAAGTTTTCTGAAGTACTTTGGTATTTTAGAAAACTATTACTAATCTTTGATAACTTTGAAGTAACATTTGGACACACATAAACAACACAAACATAGAATACAAAAAAAAGTTTTCAAAGCAAAAATATATTTTATGGGAAAACAAACAAACCAGTATATATTGAGAAGGAAACAAACTTCTTGGCATTGCCATAAATAAGCTACTTTTACAAGAGTATAATTATATAAAAATTGAGGGGATGTTCGGATAGCTCAGTGGTTGAGTGCTTGTCATGCAATCATGAGGCATGGGGTTCAATTCCTGGCCCTGACCTATACAAACATGTATGCTGAACTGTGGTGCAACTGGTAACCACTGTGGAGTACAGTGGTGAATGTTCTAACTTCTCAAGCGGGAGGACCTTGGTTCATTTCCCACCCCATGACGTCCCACATCCACCTTTTTGAAATGAAACCATATCACAACTATGGAGACTGCTCTGGGCCCTCTACCTGCTCTCCCCACACTTCACCTTCTCTCAAATAATAAAATAAATCTTAAAAAAAATTGACTAATGGTTTAACTAAACATTATAATATTATAATATAGAAATGCTATGGGAAAGGAATTCAGAAACGATGATGATGAAATAAGAGAAGTTAAACCTTAGCTACTAAAATAGGAAGTCAATAGTTCCTGACAAAAATAGATAAAGACTGACAAATTATAAGTGTTTTACAAGCAAATCTGGGATGGCTCAGTGGGTTGAGTGCTCACTTTGCAGCCCCAGGGTCTGAGGATCGAGTTCTGGTCCTGGTCCCCCGTCCTGGTCATGGCCCACACAAACCCATATGATGAACTGCGGTGTGGTCCCAGTTCAGTTCTTGCTGGGGTGAGCTTCTCATGTGGGATGTCCCCGGTTTGACCCCCAGATGGCAGGGGCATGCTTCCCATGTGGGAGGGCCCCAGCCTGGTTCCCCAACTGTGCAGCCCCACCCACATGTGTGGAACAAAACCATGTTGAAAACTGATGACATACAACTATGGAGACTGCTCTGGGCCTTCTTCCTTCTCTCTGTGTTTCTCTGTCAGAAACAATAAAATAAATCTTTAAAAAAGTGTTTTACTTAGAAAAATGATGATCAACACCAAAATAAATGTCAAATAGATTTGATAGCTGTTAGGGGAGGGAATTCTGGGATTAATAGCATGGATTTGGCTTCCTCCTTTCCTCCCTCTTTCCCCATAAAATCCCCCTATTCCAAGTACTTGTCTTCCTGAGACCTCCCTGAGGCAACTCTAAATGCATGCAGTCTCTGCATCAAGTCTATAGGTCTGTTGAGGTCTTCATTAAAAGAACCCAGGTACAGTGTTCTATTCTCTTTGAGCAAAACAATGACATAGAAGTGGGGTTAGAGATGAGGGATGAGGCCCTGAGGGCTATAGATCATAGGAACAAAATTGTTCAAGCCAATTGCAGACCCAAGAGGCAGTTGGCTGTGCCAGGTGTTGTATATTCCCAAAGAACTGGGAGATAGTTGAGTCAATGGGCTGAGTCTCCCCTATCCATGAAGCTATGAACATGTGGGGAGATGGGAGAACAGGTTTTCTATAGGTGATTTTGGCTTTGGGGTGGGGGACGATCCATGAATGACATTTTGTCTTACAACATCTATAGGAGTCCCATCATTTAGGATATCACAACAATGACATTTAAACTCAACTGAGTTGACTTAGAAAAACAGTGACCTATCTGAGAAACCTAGCAGAGAGAGAACAACGAGGTTGAAATGCCTAGATTCAAGTCCAATGAAATAGAATGCCTGAGGAAATATTGGATATCTGAATTGCATAGCCATTTGGGCAAACCCAACTGCATCATGAATAATACTTTCTAGAACTTATAATTTTTTAATTGTTTTTTTGACAGAGAGAGAGAGAGAGAGAGAGAGAGATACAGAGACAGAGAGAGAACTGAATTGGGAGAACTCCCCAGTTTAGCACATGGGTCCGCATGGGCCAGGGCCGGAATTTGATCCTCGGTCCCCAGGACTGAAAAGTGTGCTTAACTCACTGAGCCATCCCGGCTTCCCCCAGAACTTATAATTTGTGATTAAAAAAAAGGTATGGGGGAAGCCGGGATGGCTCAGTGGGTTAAGCACTCGCTTTGCAACCCCGGAGACCAGGGATCGAATCCCGGCTCTGGCCCATGTGGACCCATATGCTGAACTGGTGTGTGCCCCCAGTTCAGTTCTTGCCGGGGCCAATGTTGGAGCCCCTGGCCCAGTTCCTGCCCTGCACAGCCCTGCACCCACCTGTGGAGTGAAACTATATGGAAAACTAACGCTGTCAACTATGGAGACTGCTCTGGACCCTCCCCCTTCTCTCTGTCTCTCTCTATCTGTCTCTCTGTCAAAAACCAATAAAAATAAATCTTAAAAAAAAAAGAAATGGTATGAGTCAAATCAGAATATGTAATTGCTGAGACTCAATGTCCTTGATGAGCGAACTTTGGAGTATCTAACAGCAGAAAAACAAAACACATACCACTTCTGCTTATAGCTTATTGACTACACCAATGTCATGATTCTACTGAACTGTGGAGGGAGGGAAGTATAACTCCTGCCCTGTGCTTGGATAAAAGGGAGAAGGTCTCACAGGTGAATAATGAAAGTTGCCATCACCATCTGAGGTCAGAGAAAAGATTCTAACTAAAATGCATATGAATAGAAATCTCAAAAAGGAAATATTAGTGAATAATGGATAGTGGCTTAAAAAATATGGAAATCAATACAAGGATAGACATATAATAATGAAGGATAGACTACCAGGGAATAGGTATCACATAAGATGGCTTAAAATAAGAGAAATTCTGTGAGAGAAACTAACTACAAACTACCATTATAAACTTTACTAGTGGTAACTTTTAGATGGGAAAGAAGAAAACACAAGCTTATCTCTAAGATATTGTGGGTTTGGCTTCCAGACCACCTCAATAAAGCAAATACTGCAATAAAACAAGTCAATTAATTTTTTTTTGTTTCCTAGTGCATGTAAAAGTTATGTGTATACTACACTATAGTCTATTAAGCCTGTAGTAGCATTCTATCTAAAAAATGTACGTACCTTCATTTAAAAATACCTTATTGTTAAAAAAATAGCACCTATCTGAACTTTCAGAGAGTTGTAATCTTTTTGCTAGTGGAAGTTCTTGCCTTGATGTTGATAACTATTTACTGATAAGTAGGATGAATGCTAAATGTTGAGGTGGCTGTGGCAATATTTCAAATCAAGACAACAATGACCTTTGCTGCATTGATCAACTCTTCCTTTTATGAATAACTTTTTGAAACATGCCATGTTGTTTGATACCATTTATCCACAGTAGAGCTTCTTTCAAAATTGGAGTCAATCCTCTCAAACCCTGATGCTGCTTTGTCAAAATTATTTATGTGATATTCTAAATCCTTCACTGTAATTTCAACAACCTTTAAGCATCTTCACCAGCAGTAGATTCCATTTCATGAAACCACTTCCTTTGCTCATTCACAAAAAGCAATTTCTCATCCATTCAAGTTTCATCCTGAGATTGCAGCAATTCAGTTGCACCATTATGCTCCACTTCTAATTCCAGTTCTTTTTCTATTCCCACCACTTCTGCAGTTACTTCCTCCATAACATCTTGAGCCCCTCAGTTGGAATCAACTTCTTCCAAATTGCTATTAATGCTAATATTTTAATCTATTCTCAGGAATTTTGAGTGTTCTTAATAGCATCAACAATGGTAAATTATTTCCAGAAACTTTTCACTTTACTTTGCCCAGATTCATTAGAATAATCATTATCTATGACAGCTACAGTCTTATAAAAGGTATTTCTTAATAAGATGCGAAAGTCAAAATTACTCCTTGACCTATGGCTGCAGAATGGATGTTGTGTTACTAGGCATAAATATGACATTAATCTTGTACATGTCCAGCAGAGCTTTTGCATAACCGTGCACATTGTCAATAAGCAATAATATTTGAAAGAAATCTTCTTTTTTTCTTTCTCTTTAGTAGTAGGTTTCAACAGTGGGTTTAAAATATTCAGTAAACCATATTATAAACAAATATGCTGTCATCCAGGCTTTGTTGTTCCAGGCAGAGTAGATTTAGCACAATTCTTAAAGGTCCTGGGATTTTCAAAAGGTAAATGAGCATTAGCTTCAACTTACAGTCACCAACTGCATTAGCCCCTAACAAGAGAGTCAACCTGTCCTGTGAAGCTTAGAAGCCAGGCATAGACTTCTCTCCAGCGATGAGAGTCCTAGATTGTAAACTCTTCCAATATAATCATATCATCTGCAGTAAAAATCTGTTGTTTAGTGTAGTAACCTTCATTAATTATCTTACCCAGATATTCTGGATAACTTGCTACAGCTTCTACATCAGCACTTGCTGCTTCCTCTTACACTTTGATGTTATGAAAACGGCAGAGTTAGGGAGAGTTAGGGTCTTTCTCTGGACTAGACTTTGGCTTAAGAAAATGTGGCTAATTTGATCTCCTATCCAGGCCACTAGAACTTTCTGCACATTAACATGTAATATGTTTACTGGAGAAGCACTTTTAACTTCCTTCAAAATTTTTTCTTTGTATTCACAACTTGGCTAACTGTTTGGCATAGGAGGTCAGCTTTCAGCCTACCTTGTCTTTACACATGTCTTTCTCACTAAGCTTAATTATTTATACTGTATATAACTTTTGATTTAAAATGAGAGATGTGAGACACTTTTTCACTTAGAGATCATTGTAGATTAGTTTAGCTAATTTCAATATGTTTGTGTCTCAGGGAGTAGGGAGGCTCTGGAAGAGAAAAGGACATAGGGAACTGCCCAGTCAGAGAAGTAGTCAGCACAAACATACTTCTCAATTAAATTTAGTCTTATATAGTACAGTTTGTGGTACCCAAAACAATTCCAATAGTAATATCAAAGGTCACTGGTCACAAGGCATTATAACAAAATACTTGTAATAAAAAAGTATGAAATATTTCATGAATTTTCAAAATATGATACAGAGACATGAAGTGAGCAAGTGTTTTCTGAAAAATGGCACTGATAGACTTGCTAGAATCAGGGTTGAACAAGCCTTTCAGTTTTTTAGAAAGCAATGTCTACAAAACTCAAGAAAGCAAAACATAATAAAAGGCATGCCAGTAAAAACATACTGAAAGTCTCACTTATTGTGGGGAGGAAGAAAAATGAAAGAAATAGAAGAAGAATCCTATTTCAATGATTTTATTCTGTGGGAAAAATATGAAAAGTAAAAGAAGACAGGATTAGAATCATGGTGAGAGAGGCAAAGAGAACAAAGAGGCAGAGAAACAGAAGACACAGAAAAAGGGGTGGCACCAAGGGATTGATGAAGAAATTCCAGGTATCAAAACAATCAATCAATCAATAAAAAGATAGTCATTTTTCAACAAGGTAGGGTTTATAATTAAAAGCACTTAAAGAGAATTAAGAGGGAAAATATATACTTTATAAAATACAAATGAGGAAGAAGAAGATATACTAGATGTAAATATATATGAAGAAAACAGTATAGCAGCTATAGATAAAATAAAAGGTATTAGATGTAAGAGTTAGAATATGTAAAATTAAAAAAAATATTTGAAGGTTTTCTTAGCTTTATGTGAGCATTATACAGAAGTAATAGGGAAGATTTGAAAGTGGCCGCTATCCTAAAAACTAGGACTTGTGAGAGGACATCAGGGATCCTCAATTATGCAGATACACGTGGTTAAGTACCATTTTATGTTTTCAAATTGCAATCACAAATTTGATAAATCTAAATATTAATTTGAATTCACGTCTGTGGAATAATAATTTCTTAGAATGAAGGGAGAAATCAGGTAATTGTTTACAATAATGTTACATACCCTCTGGAAACTGAAGACTAAGATCCATGCCATTCTGTTTCCCTCTGAGTAATTAACTTTTTTCTCATTCATGCTTAATTACAAATAAATATGTAGACTTTATAAAAAACAAATTATGGAAATTTCATAAAAGTTTGTGTCAAGTTTATTTTAAATAAGAGATAATGATTAAATCATATTAAAGTTATGATAAACCATTAAAACAATTGTCTTTAAAGAGACTCTCATTTCTAAATAATAAATATTTTCTTTCTTTGGTGAAGTAATATACAATTTCTTGGAGATATATATATATATATATATATATATATATATATATATATATATATATATTTATTTATTTATTTTGACAGAGAGAGATACAGAGACAGAGTGAACTGAACTGGGGGAGCTCCCAGTTCAGCACATGGTTCCGCACGGGCCGGGGCCGGGATTCGATCCTCGGTCCCGGCGCTGCAAAGTGAGCGCTTAACCCACTGAGCCATCCCGGCTTCCCCTATTTCTTGGATTTAAAAACTGTTTTTTATGTTTGGTTTAAATTTTTATTTCTGTGGGCAGGTTTTTAAAATGTCTGTAAGCATTAATAAAATTCGGAACCAGTTTTTCTTCACTGCATGCTATTTTGTTAATACTTCATTTTAAGCAAGTAACGTTTTCCAGAAGTAAACTAAGTTGCTACAAAATGGATGAAATGAGAGAGATCTAGACATTTTTTGGTCTTTTTGCCAGGCCTATTTTAATTTAAAGCTTTAGCAACATTCTTTTTATATGATATGTGGATGAATTCATGGGACTTTAATTTTATTCTTATTTTCCTTTATGACTTTCTCTTTCAAAATTCTTCTGTTTTACATAATCATTTTGAAAAATGTAATTTTATCAAATTCAAACGGATTTAATGAGGATGTTATTTGTGATTATGTTAATTGAAGGAAATTATCATATTCATAACACTGGTTATTCCCATAGAGAACTTTTTGTATCTCTTATATTGTCAAATCTGTTTTTATATTTCTTAGCAGAATTTGATATTTTTCTCTGTACTTTATTCACATATTTTTGTTTATTTAATTTCTATTTTTAAATTACTCTAATTGTATTTTGTGAACTGTTATCTCTACTTTATTAGACATACTTTGGGTTTGTCATGTTAGTTTTTCTATTAACTTAATATACTTGCTTTTAAAATTTTAATTGTATGTTAGTGTATTTCATTATGTTTTCCAGATAGAACATCAATCTTTACAAAATTTGCAGCTTCTGTTTCTTGTCTTACTGCTTTGGACAAAATGAAGCTAAATACTAATTAGCACAGCAGGCATCCTTATTATGAAATTTAAAAAGGTATTATTGGAAAACCCTTTAATGCTTACCCACTAATGCATAGTTGTTGGTTCATATAAGGCAGATATTCTATAGTATTTTCAGGGCAGTACTCATATATTAGTTTACTAATAACCCTTTGTGAGATAGTGGTCAAGTTTCATCAAATATTTCTTGGGCATCTTTTCAGATGGTCATATAGTTTTTCACATAGGGTCTCTTTGTGTTGTGATATTTACAAAATTATATTTGCATTTTTGGAAAAACTATTTGGCTGCTTTCAACTAATTTTAAATAAATTATTGAATTTAACTCATCATGTTTTATTTGACATTGTTACATATGATTAATGGTTTCTTCTATTCTTCTCTTTGCTATTTTTATCTTCTTTAAAAATATTGAAGAAATACATAACATTTAATTCAACTATATATTCTGAAAAAGATTACAAGGAATGAAAAATATTCAATGTTTAATCTTTGTATGAATTCACTATTAAAGTTGTATGGACCAAAATATTATTTTAGAGATCATTCTTTCTTAGATTTCTACTACTTCTATTGTCATTGGTCTAATTTGAAATTCTATTCTTGAAATAATTATAGGAATTCTAATTTTGTCAGAGAATTTATTAGATTAAGTTATAAAGTATATCTTATTTTTGATTAAGTACATGAACTCTAACATTTTATAACTATAAACATCTCCAATTTTTTCCTCTTTTATTATTTTAATATTATTTAAAAAAATGTTAAAATTGTCACATTTATATATAGTATGTAAATATGTTACATTTATTACTAATTAGTTGCTTAAATGAGTTAAGTTTCTTAAATATTTTATAGTTTTATTTTCTTGTTGTTTGATTAATTTGTGTTATTAACTTCTGGACTTTCTGCATTATGGTATGAAAATGTGCTCAACATATTTTGTGTTCTTTGGATTCACTGAGTGTTTGCTTTGTGATTAATGTCATAAATTAAAAAAATTGTTTAATATAACTGAAAAGTTGTATGTTATTTATAGTATGTATATATACACATGTTAACAATTAAACTTTGTCCATATTACTTTGTGTCTTATATGTTTATCGATATATTTTGTCTTTTTTATTTGACCGATTATTTGGTTTTAAAAACTATAAATGTTTAATTTTTTTTCCTTATATGGTTAATATCTCCTTTAAGTGATATTATTCAAACCATCTAATTTTAAGAGAACATAGTTATTTTCATGTCTATTGGGAGTATCATATAAAGCAAAGCTCAGACAATAATCGTTGCAAAATTTAGAAATGCCATAACAAGCTGTAACTAATGCCATCAATATTAAAATATGAATGAGATAAATTCAATTGGTATAAATATTCAGAACATAGAGTATTTCGATAAAAAATATAAAGATAAGACTATTTAAAATGGAAAATTGCAAAATTAATATTTCACTTTGCTCTCAAAACAATTCCATAGTAGGAATAATTAAAATAGTATGTATATTTTGGAATTTATTAAAATCAAAAGTCCAAATTAAAATGCAAAAGTCAAATAAATATTTTACTTCTCTTTACATGCATTTCCACAATTTGAGTTTTCTGCTCAAAAGTTACATTAAATAGTTCACAAGGATTTATTTTTTTTTGATAAAGAAATTACCAAATTTCAAGAATTCCATAACATACTTAAATATTTATTTTATTTTATTTTTTTTTTGAAAGCGACGGAGAGAAGGGGGAGTTCCCAGAGCAGTCTCCACGGTTGTATGTCATCAGTTTTCAACATGGTTACTTTCCACACACGTGTGCAGGGGCCACGAAGGTCAGAAGTAGACTGGGGGCCTACTGCATGGGAGGCATGCCCACTTGAGCCAGGGGCCAAACTGGAGGGCAAGAACTAAACTGGGGGGCCTCCTGCATGGGAAGCACACCCCAGTTCAGCATATGGGTTTGCACGGGCCAGGTCCAGGATTCAATCCTCAGTCCCCAGGGCTGCAAAGTGAGCACTTAACCTGCTGAGCCATCCCGGCTTCCCCCATAACGTATTTATAGATAGAATAACATTAAAAAATGAGGGAATGATGTTGAAAATAGAAATATGCCTAATATTTAGTATCTTAGAATAATGAGATGGTATTGGGAAAAATGGATAGCAACATGCAAAGGAATAAAACTGGACAACCATCTTATACCATATACGAAATTAATGCAAAATGGATTAAAGACTTGAACACAAGACCTGAAACCATAAAACTCCTAGGAGAAAACATGGAACACAAGCTCCTTTGGTCTCAGTGAGTAATACTAAAAATTTTTGACAAAAGATAGTTTAGTTGTGCCACAAAGTAAAAACCTGCTTATTTGGTTACAATTTTATGCTGACCAAATGTTCTTTTGAAAAGTAATTCTCACATCTGCCAACTAAATTCCATCATACATCAAATTAGATGTTAAGACAATTTCTTGCCATCTGTATTTGGTAAACTCTTGAATGATAATTTACTATGATTACACAGAATACGTTTTTTAGATGGGGAAATCTATTTTGCTTAATCTGTGATCTGTAATATGTTATCATGCTAATTATGAAACATTTTAGAGTTTTAAAAAATTAAGTGTGGTCATTATTTCTTTCTGGGAGCACAAAAACTACACTTTCCAACACCTTTCAGTTAGGTAGGACCATGTAATTAGCTCTGGCTAATAAAATGTGTGTTAAAATGATGTCTGCCACTACCATGGTAATTAAATTCAAAGCCTGTGGATGATTAGCTAGCATTTTCTTTTCCTTCCTGTGGTGGCGGTAGATATCATAAACTGATATATTAGAATAGCAGAATTAAAGCATCCTGTATACACAAATCACTGCATAGTGGACAGATGACCTGGGAAGTGACATGGACCCGAATATACTTTATGTATTAGGAGTAAACGTTTGTTGTCTTATACTGAGATTTTTGGATTGTTACTATAGCACAATCTCTTCTGACACATACATCAAAAAAATCTAACTTGTGCTTTTATTTACCAGTAGGAATGTATGCTTAGACTTACAGCTATTCACATACTATACGCATTGAGCCTACTTAAAAAAATACTTCTCAATATACTAGTACATATTATAAGAATTAATAATTTTCTTCATATATATTATTATATCTATTTAAATGTTTTATACTAATGTTTCTATTTACTTCACTGTTATCAAATATTTAAGTGTATGGTGGCAATTATATTTGACCAAGAAATGTTGCACTCATCCATTTCATTTTTAACACCTGTCTTAGGACATGATTAATTATGTGAAATGTGCTCCACCCGTTGAAATTTGTTGTATTTTGTACTTGTCACATAGAATGCTTAACATGAAATATTTATGTCTCCAAGAAGCCTAAAATATGCACTTCAGCATTTCAAGTAGACAATGGTGGTAGTAAATATTTATTAATTATAAAGCATGACACCAAAATTTATGAGATGGACCACAAGCATGTGGAATGTCCATACTGAATGCCAATGTACACATTGATGTATAATGGATAATAAAGCCGACATCTATAAAAATGACTCTGAGTTCTTTTGAGGAAAAAAACCTATAAATATATTGCAAGTCATCACTTATCTTTATTTTCTGTTTTATTTTTATTTTTTTCTCAAAATCTGGGGGCATAGAGAAATAAAGACCTTTTGTCCATTGTGCACTCTCCCCCTGTGTCTATGAAATTATTCTTATCAATTTAACAACCATTTATTGAGTAACTGCTCTGTGCTCACGTACTACTCTAGGTGATGAGGCAGAATATTAAAAATAATAAAAACATAATTTTCCAGCTCTTGTGAAACTTTACTAGAGATAATCAACAAGATAAATATATATGATACTTTTGTAGAGGAATAACTGCTTTGAAGTTGATGTGATGTGTGGGGTGATCAAAGATCTCTTACAGGAGATGACTTTTTTTTAGATTTCTTTTTTTTTTAAATTTCAGTTTTATTGAGAAGTAATTGACATACATCACTGTATAAGTTTAAAAGATACAGTATGGCAAATTGATGGAGAGGTGATATTTGAACAGAGACCTGAATGATAATATCCAATCCCTGTAAAAATCAAATTTTTAAAGATTTATTTTGAAGTTTATGGAGATCTAAATGAAACTGTAATAACTACCAGCTGACACATTCTGGTTTAAATCATGGAGACACTACCCTATACTATTATTTTTTACTTTGGGCTTGGTGGACTTAAAATGTGCTCTAGCCACTATTAGCGGTAATAATTTCCAATTTTAGATGCAGAAATAATCAAGTGTATAAATCAGGTCCATTTATTTTTGTGTAGTCCTCTCCATTTTCCAATGAATATATATTTGTTTAAGCGTCAAGCTTGACATCTATATCTTATTAAGTTTTTTTTCTGCTAATATCATAATTCTTACTTTTTTCTTACTCATCTGGAGTATTGCAAATCCTTCCAAATGCCCAACCACACCCACTGGTTCCACTTCAATTCATTTTTCACACTGTAACTAAACTAAATCCTTTAAAAACATCAATTGTATTACTATTCCCTCCCCCCACACACATATCCGAGATTCTCTATTAACTTCTTCTTGCTCTTAGAATGAAACCACCATATTTCAATATGTCCTAGAGGCTCTACATAAGCCCTTCATATCCCTGCCTCTTTGGTCCCTCTTCTTTAAAACATAGGGATTAGTTAACTTTCTTGTATATATCATGTTTCTTTCTGTTACTAGTCTTTGCATATACTACTCCACATGGAATGTTCTTAACTCACTTCATATCCTAAAAATTTCTTAACAGTTTTCAAATTCTGAATTATTTTAAACACCAGAATATTACTGTTTAGTCATTATTTATTAAATAAAATAATATGTCAGATTGGTTTCATATTTTTTTAAAACACTGAATAGACTACAGATACATTGCAAGTAACTTATGTAGCTATTAATTCATTGTCTTCCTTCCTAACCCCAAATCATCTACTATTTTGAATCTGGTGCATTTCCATTAATAATTTTATAATAAAAGTTTTGTTTTATGTCTTCAAATTCACTCTTTAATTTCTTCCATATATTTCTTGCACATTTAAAAACAAATTAATATTGTGGGATGATGGGATAGCTCAAAAGGTTGGGTGCTTGACTTGCAATCACTGACAGGGGCCAAATAAAGAAGCCCTTCCCCTTTTTAAATAGAAATTAATGTTTTTCTTTTCCTTAGTTTAATTAGCTCTCCGGTTTTACTATTTTGTTTGTTCTTATAATTCCACCAGGGTCTCTGACTTTAATCATTCTTATGCTAAATCTCTAGCCTTAGTGAATAGCCCTTGAATCTGTATCTGCCAGACATTAATTATCCTGGAACCTGATTTGTATTGTTGATTACAGCATAGTATTCTGTCCAGGCTTTCAGACTCAACTCCTAGGCAGATAACTACCCAGGAGGTTTCTTTGGGGCCAATGCTTTCAAATTCATTAACTGTATCTGTCTCTCCTTATCTAGGGGCAATCAGCATATGAAATACACCCCCAAGAGGCTTCCAGACCATCCAAAACCAAAGAAGTTAACACTGTCTTTGGAGCAATCTGGAGACCCTTTCGCCCATGTTTAGCCTAGTAAGGGGGGAGCTCCATGACCCCCACTCCCCAACAGGCAGGGATACGAACCACACTCTGCAGGAAGTAAATACAGAAGAAAAGAGACCTTTAGCCCCTCAGCTTCCCATAGAGATGGTGTGGGGTGTGTGTGTGTGCAGTTATGTCTCTCAAGGGAAAAGTGGGCAGGCAGCTAGAATAGGGGATTTTGGAATCTCTTCCATAGGACCCACTTTCCATCCAAGCCTCATTATACCATCATTATATCATACTCATGCCCAGAAGTTCATTAATATTATATCAGACTGAACTCTGGAAAGGGACTTACACAATTAATGTCTCAATTTCAATCAAGATTGTCAATCAATAGGCCCCACACCCAGAAAGGTAAGCCCCCCCAGACCCTAATAATCAATGCCTTTTTAGCCACCTCTTCTAGCTCGAGGCCTGGTTCCCCATCGTAGAAGTGTATTTTCTCTACTTTTACTCTCAATAAACATTGTTGCTTACCCTCCCTTTCTGTGTCCATGTACTCATTCTTTAGGGCTGCAAAGCAATGAACCCTGGATAGAAAATATTGTAACACTGTGAGGTCCAGGGATCAAATCCTGGCCTCTGCCTGTGCAGACCCATGAGCTGAGCTGTGGAGCAACTGGTAGCCACCACGATGGCACAGCTGAGAGGGTGCTTTCCTCCCACGTGGGTGGCCTGCAGTAGGGTTCCTGCCTAGCACGGCCCCACAGCCAACTACAAAATTATGTCACAACTAATGATGTGCAACTGTGGAGACTGATTTGGGCCTTCCCCCTTTTTCTCTCTGTCACCTCTCAAAAAATAAAATACATTAAAATTCACCCCTTTTTTTTTTAAAGAAAGATAAATATTCCTAGGTATGGCATTACTTTGACTATATTTGGAGATAACATTTAAAAAAATATATTCTCTAAAGGTTTGTTTCTGATGTAAATAAATATAATTGCTCTTTGTACACTACTTATTTTTTATATCTTAACTCACGTATGTTACTTTAGAACTCATCTGATTTTCTTCCTATGTTTCCTAGCTCTGGGTATCTCTTTCATATATTTGCCACAAATGCTATGTGCTTTTGTTTTTATGATTACTTTATTAAATGTGATTTTTTTCCACTAGACTTTCATGTTCTAGGTTACAAATCATGTTTGTTTTTCTCCATCTTTATATTTTTATTAAAAGCCTAAAGACAGTGCTTTGCACATAGCAGATATTTAACAAGTATTTTTTGAGTGACTATATGAATGAATGAATGGGTTAGTAGTATAATTTTAAAGAAAGTTATTAATTATGCTTAGATCCTTAGAGTATGAGAGATGAAAGAAACATTCTCTTCAGACATAGCTCCGTTCACACTGGAGACAAATCAATTAAGGCTAGTAGCCTTTAACAGACTAAAAATGATCACTATTCAAGACTTAAAGTTATGTTTTCTCTAGCTCATGTCTGCTGATCATAACAATCCTCTTTCTCTAAAACATGAAATAAAGAACTGCACAGAAGAGAGAAGAAAATGTTACTCTTCATTTTAAGTGTCCGTTCATAGTAAATAGCTGTAGAGTATATAAGTTGGCATGAATAACAAATGAAATTGTTCTGATCAAGACTACTAAAAAGAAGGCTCAATGAATTAACTGCAAACAAAGTGCACCTTTTGACATTGCAACATCTTAACTGGGATGCAATTTGATGACCTAAAAAGAAAGCAGTTTAAATTTAATTTTATAGGGGGAAGCTGGGATGGCTCAGTGGGTTGAGCGCTCACTTTGCAGCGCCTGGGACCAAGGATAGAATCCCGGCCCCAGCCCCAGCCCCGGCCCCGGCCCGTGCGGAACCATATGCTGAACTGGGAAGTTCCCCCAGTTCAGTTCTCTCTGTGTCTCTGTATCTCTCTCTCTCTCTGTCAAAAAATTAATAAAAACAAACAAACAACAAAAAAAACCCTTTAAATTTAATTTTATACTGGTATAATAACTGAAGTTTGACACTTCCAATATGAGTTACAAACAAAAAGGAGCCCAAAAATTGTTGTGAAGATAATAGTTTACTTTTTCATCTATAAGTTTTCCAAGCAGGAGAATTTGAGCTTAGAAATGATTTCTTTTTCCTAACCAAAACTTTTGTTGATAGCATGTGAAGGGGAGCAGAATTTCCACCCTCCTCCACCTACCCCCACCCCCATGTTTCTTTGACATAAGAATTATTTAGGCTGATTATGTTTAATACAGTAAAAGCTCCAAAAGCCAAGAAGAAAATACCTATTGTAAGACTTACACATAAGGAAAATCTCCATTTGTAAGGGTGTCTCCCTTTACATACCGGTACTAGGAAGAGAAAGATGACTATAAACCCTATGAACTCTGACTAACTTGGATTTAAATCTGCATAACAACCATACCTTTGTCACCGTGCTTTTCCTGGTAACCTCTCACAACTTGCTCTCCCTTCACTCCCAACATTTTTCATCTGTAGCTGGAGATGGTATTTGAAGTGGGAGCATGGGACATTTTCTGGAGTTACTCAGTTTTCCTGGGTCTCTCCCATGTATATAAAAGGTGCACGTTATTAAACTTCTTTCCTTTTTCCTGTTAATTTGTTTTTTTATAACGGGGTTCTCAGCCAAGAACTCAAAGGGTAAAGGGAAAACTGTTTTTTCTTCTTTCTGACACACATAAAACAACATATTTGGCATAGTGATGAGCACAGATTTTTTTTTTCTGTCTAGCTTTTATACATTTTCTAGCAATTTTGGAAAGGTCAAGAAATATATTATACATAGTGAAGGAAGAATTAACTCTTACTTTCTACATGTAACCCCAGATTCACATGCTAGAAACTAGTCCTGAATGATCAAGGGCACCTTATTGAGAAACTCATAACCAGTGCTTTAGGCAAGATCAGTTACATAATTTGCGGGACCCAACGAAAATGAAAATGTGGCTCCCTTGTTCAAAAATATTTTGAATTTTGAGAGACTGACAACAGAGCATTCAACAAAGGGTAAAGCCCCTTTGAAGCATAGGAGTCACTTATTAAAGCATTTGAGGCTTTTTTGTATCCGCGCTTGCAATCCAGGTATTGGCCCAGTGAGGTTAATTTGTGCTTCCTCTTTTGTGAATGGATGCTGATGATGTGCCCATGAGGAATGGATTAACTTTTCAGAATGGTTCCAGGAGAGCTCTAAAACAAGGACTTTGACTATCAACGACACACTCAGTGATCCTTGAGAACATGCCAGGGAAGCTGGGGTGGCTCAGTGGGTTAAGCACCCACTTTGCAGCACCGGGGACCAGGGATTGAATCCCAGCTCCGGCCAGTGCGGACCCATATGCTGAACTGGGAGCTCCCCCAGTTCAGTTCTCTCTGTCTCTGTCTCTGTATCTCTCTCTCTGTCAAAAATAAAAATAAATAAATAAAAATATATTATTGAGAGAATGCCAGACCTTTCTGAATAGAGGCAATGGTGACTGTTATTGGTGTAATTTCTGTGACACAGACCATAATTACAAAATTAATTATAAATGTATTTGACTTATAAATTTATATTAATTATAAAATTTCAATTTCCCTGGTGTGAGTTTTAATGTGAAATCACTAAAGCTCATGACATTGTCCAGATTAAAAATGCATGAATTTGAAATGGTACAATGCAGGTACTATTGGAGTTGTTCTTAGCTTTTCTATCTTTACACATTGTTGTCTTATTGCTTCAAAGCACTTTACTTTTATTCTGGACCTTATTGCGATGTCACTTACCTCTTTGATATGAATTTTTTTTAACAGCTCATACCCTGTCCCCTTCCCAAATAAATAAATAAATAAATAAATAAATAAATAGGAAAGACCTTTTAGAACTGGGTTGTTACATGTATTTTGTTAAGTACAAAAGCAAAAGTAGATAACTCATAATGGTTGCTTCTGTTGCAGGGAAGTGAGTCCTTTTGAAAAGCAGAAGACAGAACTATGGTTCTTTGGGCCTGACTTGCATTACAGATAAATATGGAAAGTTTAAAATAACAAGTAGAATAAAGCAGAAAGTTACTAAAAAAGGGGGAGACAACTGACATCAGAAAGAGAGCTACATCATAAATCACGGTTTGTTCATGGTGAGATCCCTCCTCTTAGCAGGGTGCACTGTGAGCGAAGATTACCTCTGACAAAAGGTAATGACAAGAACAAGGCAAGGCCAGCTTATGTCTAGGGAGCTTGGTCTATGGCATGACTTGTGTTTCAGCAGGAAAACTGAAACAGAAGCCCAATCAGAAAGATGGCTGTGTGAAGAGGCAATATGGTGGCAAAAAGGAGGCAAGTAAAAGCTGAATCAGAGGGAGGAGCATGGCCATTCTGGGCATGTAATATAGTGACCCTCATGGCTAGGACTATTCCATCCATATTTACAGAGAGCACTATCAGACATTGTTGAGGCACTTAAGAACTATACAGATAATAAAATATCATGAATATTCTTGCTTTTATGTGCTTTGTATCTAGTAGGCAAAAAAGATACAAGTAGTTTTATTATAAGATAATAAAAACTTAGAAGACTATACTAAGTAGTGTAGCAACATATAAGTGTAAAACACATATGGGGATTTCAAGAAAGATGTTTATGACTAAATCCTGAAAAATGAATAGAATTGAGTCAGAAGAAGAATAAGAAGGAGGTCATTCTAGAGAAATAGAATAGCAAGAGCAATGTCAAACAGGTGTGCATTGGTGTGTTGTACAACTACAGACAACTCAGTATTTCCTTGACATTAGTTTATCAGGCAAAGAAAGGAAGGGAATGGAAGAATCAATAAGCAAAGTCATATGTCACAGTGCTAGGCTTTGATTCCTGACACTTGAAGTATTTTTATAAGGAGACCAATAAGGCAAAGTTGCATTTTACATTTAATCAAAGGTAAAAAAAAAAAAAAAATTGAGACAGTGAGACCAATCAGGAAGCTATAGTAATAATTGCTGAGGGCAGCTGAAAGCCTGGACTCAGGGAGTAGTAGTAGGACTGGAGAGGAAGGGGGCATATGTAGGATAGATTCAGGAGGGAAAGATAGCAATTATTAATCAAATTGGTTTGTGGTTTAATGATGAGCTTGAGGGGAAGGAAGGAAGAAACTGTATCTGAGTAGCACTGAGAAAGGTAAGGCTAAATATACCCTTTAGTATATATGTGAATTCAGTTTAGTGGCATGCAAGCTGTCACTCAGGGTAGGCTGTTATCCTGCATTAAAAACAACCAAAAATTTCAGGACCCTAATAGCAAGTTTATTTCTTGCTCATGGTACATATCCTGTGGACTGTAGGTGTCTACTCCACATAAGCACTCAGGGATCCAGACTGCCATTACTTCGCATCTGCAGTAACCAAGTTATGTCTGAGCAGCAGAGGGAAATCTGGAGAAATGTACATAGACATTTCTCATCTCAGCCAGGAAGTAACACAATTTTTTTCTGGTCTCATTTCTGTGGTCAGAACCAGTGACACATCCCCATCCAACTTATATTTTACATAGAAGCCTGATAAATGTAACCTTCAGTGTGCCCAGAAAGGAAGAAGAACCAAAAAGTGATGACAGCTAGTGAATTATAATGAAACCTAAGGTAATGCTAACCTGTTTTTGTGTGATGTTGTGCAGCATTAGATAGGCTAGGCTTGGCCATAAGAAAACATTCAGAGTACTCACTTTGTAATAACTTCCTCTGTTTCAGGCCTTATACTAAATTTTCATATATTAAAATAATTCAGTAATTTAATTCTCTCAACTATTCAAGAATGCAATAAGCTCTTAGTGACAGTTTGAATATTAAAACTTGGAAAATAACTTTCAAATGATCATTCTAGAACAGATCCTTTAGTTTGCAGATGAAGAACTGATATAAAAAGGAGTGAAATAAAAAAAGTGCATACTTCAAGTTATAAAATAAATAAGGCATGGGGATGTAATGTATAGCATGGTAATTATAATTAGTACTGTATTGCATATTTGAAAGCTGCTGAGAGAGTGGCACTTAAAAATTTCATCACAAGAAAAATCATAACTATATATTATGACAGATGTTAAGTTGACTTACTGTAATAATCATTTTACATTATCGTATTTTCCGGCGTATAAGACGACCGGGCGTATAAGACGACCCCCTAATTTTACAGTTAACACATAGGTTTAGGCCTATATTCGCTGTATAAGACTACAGCCTCGGAAGTGGGGGGTAGTCTTATACAGCGAATATAGGCCTAAACCTATGTTTTAACTGTAAAATTAGGGGGTCGTCTTATACGCCCGGTCGTCTTATATGCCGGAAAATACGGTACATACAAATATCAAATCATTATGCTATATACCTGAAACTAATATAATGTTATATCTCAACTATACCCTTAAAAAAATCAAAGATGCTGATGGGCTGACAGGCAAAAGTGACCATCATATAAACAGGAGACCCAAGCATTTTTAATTTTTCACAGAGACACATACAAAATAGACAAAATAAATAAAATTAATAAGGAAAAAAAGAATGATGAATTTAAGATAACATAAAAAATGAATGGCAGAGATTAAGAATCAAATTCAGACTGGACTGTAAATCCAGAATGCTTTTCTTCCATTATACTATTCCTCATGTTCAAGACTGGAATCTCAAAGATGATTTGACAGTTATGTGACGTTTCATACACGTGGGCAAAATTCCTGGTATAAACCTCTCAGTAAGAGGTATAAAGACATGATTAAATTATATTTTATTGAATATAATCTCTGCCATACTCAAGAAGACATGGCTGGTCATACAGGCTTTATTAAATATCCCAATGGCAATGACTTATTTGTACTGAAAACTTTAAGGTTTGGTGGGGTGAGGAAAGGGCACACTTTTTCCTCTTTTAAGCTCATAAATGCTTATTGATTTGTCACACCAAATTCTGTCCAGTATACGTGACAAGAGGGAAATATAGCACTCCTCTGGCCAGTTCTCGTGGTCTAATATATTTATTTAACCTAGGAATTGCCATGTCATCATGGCCCTAACTTCCTGATTCAAAATCTCAAACAAAGTTGCAAAACAAAAATAAATTTTAATTACTAAGTATTAAAAAATTTATCTGTATTATTTAAACCAGCACATAATCACTATGCAAGTGAAGTTAATGCAAAAGCCATTTTACTTTCTGGTTTCAGAATTTAACAAATACTAGTATTAAAGTCTACAGGAAAGTATGAGATTTAATTCACTAGTGGTTATAAAATAAGTAAGTAATAACACCAAAAATATATAAGTTATAAAATTAGGCTCAAAGGTCTCTTATGAATTAAAAATAAAAGTGTTTAGAAAAGCATAAGTGAAGATTAGAATATATTTCCCAAATGTTGGTGCTTACCTCTGAGGAGTATGCAGGGGCTATTTAAAGGTACCGGATAAACTACAGAATAAGCACATCATATTCTTGGAGACTCTCATTTAATAAAAATTTTAATGATTTAACCAGTGTTTTTATATTACTATAAACACAGAGTATTATTATAGGGTGGAATCAAACCTTGCATGCTTTTTTATGATAACAGAAATTATAATGGAAGCAGGTCACTTAGTCTTTGAGGATATACGTCACTTCCCTCTGCTATTAATGGAAGGATAGCAATAAACTGAGAAACAGATAAAGGGGAATTTGCAAATTTCAGAAAACACAAGTTTATGATTTTATCATGTCTTTGGACATCAGTGTAAAGGAACAAAATTATCCTTCATCAGGTAAAGAAGTAGGAAAAGGCCAAAAATTATTTTCCTTTGAAGATGAACTGGACAGTAATGTGGATAAATGATGACAGGTTACATCCAGTTACACCGTTGGCAGAGCATCTAAGAACATTCCCTTTCTATATTAGAGGACAGAGGGTTGGTTGAGCCCTAGGCAACAATACTCTTAAGACACCTGACATGATGAGGATTTTAGTCCTATTCACTCTTATAGAATCTATGTCCTCCATTCCTCTTGGCATATGTTTGAATAGAATACTGAAACTGTGAAATAGAGAGACAGATTTAATAATCATTGGTAAGTACAGCTGGGGCAGGTAATTAAACAGGTTTTCTCTTGCCAGCAGGCCTAAAGCAACGTAGCTCAGTCTCAGTCACACCTCTGGACTGAGATGGAAAGCTAATATTAAGCAGACCTTCTCCAGGCAGGTCCATGTCAGCAGTGCTGTTCTTAGCAAGTAGACATTATTTCAAGGGTTTAGTCAGGCTGCCAAAGGCCTGCCAAATCATCAGTTTTAGAAATGTTGAAAATATAGGGTGAAAAATAAAAAGGGACTGAACTAATTGAAAAATTATTATTATTCAGTGGCTGATACCTAGTAAAATATGCTTATTGTGAATCTTTGATATTGTCATGATATGGAGAACAATTCAAACACTGCTAATATAATTGCTTAATTTAAAAAATGTTTAGTTTCTAGGGATGTTAGGATAGCTCAGCCAGTTGAACGCTTGCGTTGCAATCATGAGGTCCAGAGATTGAATCGCGGCCCTAGCCAGTGCAAACCCATATGCTGAACTGTGGCACAACTGGTAACTGTCAGAATGACAGTGAAGATTCTCACCTCCCATGAGGGAGGCCCCCTAGTTTAGTTCCCACCCTGTGTGTCCACATATGCACCTGTGTGGAATGAAACTATGCTACAATTAATGTACAACTATGGAGACTGCACTGGGCCCTCCCTGTTTTTCTCTCTCTCTTTCTCCCTCTCTCATTTTTTCCTCAAACAATAAAATAAATCTTAAAAAAAAAATGTCTAGTTTCTTTGTATTGTGAAACCAGTATTTAATTGATGTGAGACATCCTAACCTAATTTTGGGTGGGTTGAATAGTGATAAGACTCTCATAAGATAAAAATTAAACTTAGTTAGATTGCCCTTTGTAAGGAAAGGGATTTTAGCTTGTTTGAGGATGAAAAGTCAAAACAACTTAATGTTTTTTATTTAAAAATATATATCAATTATATCTGTGGTTCCATTAGAAGTTTTTCCCATATTTATTTTTTCTGTTATATGTATTGCTATATAACAAACTGCTCCAACACTTAAGAGTCTTAAATAGCAAACACTCTATATTATACCTGAAAATTTGTGGTCTCAGGAATTTGGGTAGGTGTTGAGATCAATCTTCTGCTGCATTTTGTGTTGACCTGGTTGCTTAGTGGTATGTAGCTGATGTCTGGTCTGGTCTTGGAAGAAGACAACAGCAGGTACCTTAGTGGGAACAAATTAAAACTAGAGCCCAGCTGTTCCTTTTTCCTTCACCATGGAGATTTAGGGCCTCCCTCAGGGGCATATTTGGCCCTGCTGTTGATGCCTAGGCAACATGTACTGATTAACCCACCACTGGAATTAATGTATTCAATGATCACTAATCTCAAAGATATCTCTTGTTTTAGTTTCAACAGGATGCCAAGACTATAAATATTGTTCACATATCAAACATATAACTTCCAACAAATGTTTTTGGAAAGCTTGGTTGGCATTTTAGTCTTGCTCCATTGTGTGGAAAGGCATCAAATCTAAGCACAAGTCACTTGGATCACCCTACATTATGGTTCTTTCAAGTGGGTGTGCATGGTGGTGGTAGTGAGAAGTAGAAAAGGAGCTTGGTTAGGGCAGACTTGTCACTGAATCCCCAGTCTTATGTGTGTTTTGTTTGCTTGGTTTTTTGGAGGCAAAGAGTGGGAGGGATGTGTATTCAGTGACTTAAATAGCATTGTATCTTTGATTTTAAAATATAGATATGCTTTCATTAAAATGTTTTTACTATGTTTTGTAACTTTTAGAAAAAATCTCCTTATAAATATAAACTTAAATTCCATGATTTATGCTAAATATAAAACATTTGAGCTGCTGTGTAATATGAGATATCTACAATTTAAACTGGATAAAACAATGCACAAATAAACAGAATTGCAATTGTTGCTTCGATACTTAAAAATAAAATAAAGATATGATTCTATATCTATTACCTAGCTTTAACAGGAAGCTAAGTTTTAGAGATATTCATATAATATTGAGCATTAACATTTACATTTTTAAAAATTTTACTATTTTACTAGATACAATTTTTTTACATGGTCAAAATTTTATAAAATATATTATATATAAGTTATGGAGAAAAGGGTCTATTTCTACCCATATTCACCAACACCTCTGCCTCATAGACAGCTAATATTATCTCTTTTTTTAATGCAAAAACAAGCAAAAATATATATTCTTATGTTTTTAATTTTCACAAAAAAGTAGTATTCTATATATGCTATTCTAGATCTAACTTTTTTTCACTTAATGAATCTTTCCACATGCACACATTAAGAGTTTTCTCATATTTTACATTTACATAATATTTCATTATATGGGTGCACCATATTTTACATAGTGGTTTATTAATAAACATTTTTTTAAAACAACTTTTTCATTGTGATTAATAACCTATTACTTACATTATTTAAAATACAAGTATATCTATGGAAAACTTTACAGAAGGGAAATTACTGGGTCAAAATATATATCATATGTATTTGTAATTTTCATAGATACTATCAAAATGCTCCGGATAAAAGCTGCAAATGTATACTGATTCCAGAAATATATGAGACTAGATTTTACACAGCCTTACCAACATGGTCATATAAAATTTTATTCTTTCTTCCAAGTTGACAGGTTAAAATACTGACATTTCTGTAACATTAATGTACATTTCTTTTGTTCTCACTGAATTTATATTTTGCTTTTCATATTTCAAAGAGCATTTGCTTTCCTATGAACTGTATGATCATATTCTTTCACCAAAGATCTATAGGGTTATTGTTTTTAATTATTAATATTTCTTATTAATATTCATTAATATTAATACTTAGGAAACTTTATGTATCAAATTTGAGGCTGATTTTTGACCTGATATAGCAAATATTGCTTTTTCATTTGTTATTAGCCCTTTGAATATACAATGTTTTTGGCCTTGCAGAAGTTCTTTGTTATACACCTTTTCTTTAGTGACTTCAGGATTTTGTGTTATACTTAAAAGATTTTAGTCTCTCCAATTCTATAAAGTAATTCTCCCAGGTTTTTCTGGTACAGTTATGTATTATTTAAACATTTGTTCTGTTTAGAATTTATCTTGGTGTCTGGTATGAGGTACAGCTTATTTTTCAGTAGTTATTCCAAAGTAATTTTTTTAAATAATTATTTCCCTACTAATTTAATACACTCACTTTATCAACTTTCATATTTTTTATACAGGGTCTGGCAGAAGTAATACCCTTTTTAAAGTAGTATAGTATTTGGGGAAGCCGGGATGGCTCAGTGGGTTAAGCGCTTACTTTGCAGCTCCGGGGACTGAGGATCGAGTCCCGGCCCCGGCCCGTGCGGACCCATATGCTGAACTGGGAGCTCCCCCAGTTCAGTTATCTCTCTGTCTCTGTATCTGTATCTCTCCCTCTCTCTGTCAAAAATAAAAATAAATAAATAAAAATATAAAAAAGCAATAAAATCAAACAAAAAAGAAATAATAGTAAAGTAGTATAGTATAAACATATTGTTTTAGTAACCTTGTTAACCTTTGTGTTCCAGGTTCCCTGAAGTAAAATGGCCTATTAACTGATGAGGGAATAGTGAATGAGAGCAGTGAAGCTGTTATCTTACAGAATCACATGTTTATGATTTTGTAATAAATGATTTGATATAGATTACCAGCTCATTAAAAAAGGGGCATTACTTCTGCTGGACCTTCTATATTTGCATAAACTTTGGATGCTGTATTCAGAGACATTGATATGCCTGATGATTTATGAGCCAAGACCTCACTGTTTTAACGCTGAAGCCTTACTAATATTTGTTATAAATATATCATAATAAATTATCTCACAAGGCTGATACATCCTGTAGTCTTCCTTACTCTTTTTCAGAGTATTGCTGAAAATTTTTCTTTGTTCATTTTTTAACTTAAACATTATAAATAGTTATGATTATAATCAGCTATTATTAGTTTGTTTACTTAATACTCATTTTTATTTAGGTTATATCAAAGTTATAAAGTAACTTAGGGAGAATTAAAATCTTTATGATTTTGAGCATTTCTAACCAATGGCATAGTATGCTATTACATTTGGTTATATCCATCAGTGCTGGTTTAAAGTCTTCTCAAAGAGATCTTTTCATCTTTGTTATTTTTTCCTATTTAAACTTGGTATTGTATATACTGTCTAATTTGCTATATTTTCTAACTTGTTGTTATTTTATTATATGAAAGGTGTTTTTAAAATGTTTTTTTATCATCTATGGTAATTATTTATATTACATATATTAATAAATTTTTAAATGTTGAATCATTACATATACCATAAAACTTGGGCATGGTAAAATTTTTTCTTTAATTTTGTTATATTTTCTTTTTCAGTACTTTATTTAAAATATGTGCTTATTTAAGAGTTTTTTGTATCAATAATTATTTCATACTTTTAAAAAAAGATTTATTTTATTGCTTCAGAGTAGAGAAAGAGAGAGAAGGGGGAGGACCCAGAGCAGTCTGCATAGTGGTACATCATTAGTTATGACACAGTTTCATTGTGCACAGGTATCCACCTGTGGGTGTGAAGTCAAGTAGGGTGAGAACTGAGCTGGTGGGCTGCCTGCACAGAGCTGGGATTTGATCCCTGGACCTCGTGGTTGCAAGGCAAGTGCTCAATCTGAGCTGTCCCAGCGTCTCCAAGAGTTTGTTTTCTTCCACTTGTGTGTGTGTGTGCCTGGAACAGTGTAATAGTATTTTACTATTCTGATTGTTAAATGTTTGTTGGAATTCTTCTGTAAAGCACTTTGATCCTAGTGCTCTTTAGGAGGATTAATCTTTGACCATTTTTCTTTTTTCTTTTTTTTAAAGTAACCTTTTCTTATTTTCTGGCTATCAATATAAGTTTTGACAAATTACTTTATCTTATGAACATATCTATGTTATCCAGGTTTCAAATTTATTTTTATGGAATTAACATAGTACTTATTAATGACATCCTATTTCCTCTATTTCTGTGACTTTTTCTTCATTTTAAGTTTTCATTATATGCTTTCTTCCAACTGATCTAACTAGTAATTTGTCTATTTTATTGTTTACTTTTTTCAAGAAGCAGTTTTTAGATTAATTATTTATGCTGTTTATGTATTTTTATATCATTAAATTCTACTTTTATTTTTATTAATTCTTCCATTATGCTTGCTTTCATTTTTTTCTAAACTAACTGAATTAGTTACTTCATACATTTTTTTCTTTTTAATTGATAAAAATTTTGTGGAAGCCGGGATGGCTCAGTGGGTTAAGTGCTCACTTTGAAGCCCCAGGGACCAAGGATCATATCCTGGCCCCAGTCTGTGTGGACCCACGTGCTGAACTGGGGAGTGTCCCCAGTTCGTTTCTCACCGGGGTGAGACCCTGGCCCAGTTCCTGCCCTGTGCAGCCCCGCACCCACCTGTGGAATGAAACTACATGGAAAAATCAATGATGTGCAACTGTGGAGACTGTTCTGGGCCCTCCCTCTTCTCTCTGTATCTCTCTCTCTCTCTCTCTCTGTCAAAAACAATAAAAATGAATCTTAAAAAAAAAAAAAGCAAACTGAACTTAAGAAAAAAAAAGTAAGGCTCTGTGTTTTTCTCTTAATAGTACTATATTTCACATGCTCAAATATAGAGTATTTTTAATTATCTTTGTTTTTTTTAAGTTTTACAATTTTGACTAGTGTTTAAATTGTTTAAGAAATATTCTCTATATCCAGATTTATAGATATATATATACATCTATTTGCTTATTTTAATTTCCAATTTTATTGCATTTTTATCAGAGAATGTTGTCTCTACCACCTATAATGTCTAATTTTATGTATCAATTTGACTGGGCCATGGATTGCCCAGATATGTGGTCAAACATTATTCTAGATGTTTCTGTGAGAAACTTTTGTATGAGATTAATGTTCAAATAGGTAGGCTTTGAGTTAGGTGGATTGCCCTTTATAATGTGGATGGTTCTCATCTAATCATTGAATGCACTGAAATTTATAGAACAAAAAGATTGTCCTCTCCCCATGCAAGAGAGAATTCTTTAGCAGACCTCCTTTAGTCTTCTGCAACACTGGCCCCCTCCTAGTTCTTCAGCCCATTGCCATAGGACTTGAACTGAAATACTGGGTCTCCTGGGCACCTAGCCTGTTAGTCTACATATCCTGTGGATTTTTTTATTTGCCAGTCTTCAAAATCACAAGAATCAATTCCTTACAACCAACCAATCAATCATTCAAACTCTCTCTCCACATATATATTAGCTCTATTGTTTCCCTGGAGAATCCTAACACACATAACATTTTATTTAATATTCCCCTATTATTATTTTGTTAGCTGAATTTTTATTTATTTATTTAGTTAGTTTTAAGAGGAGTTCATGCAAGCAATATTTTCTGAAGTTGGTTTTAAAATTTTATGACTTGATGACACCTGTACTGACTAAAAAAATTTGTAAGTGGCCTTTTATTCATTTTAAGTTAAGTTTTTATAATTTTATATGTTCTCCACTGTCTTCTGGCACTGGTTATTAATTACTGGGTGGAAATCTGAAGCCAGCTTTATTTGTCTTCTTATAAATAACTGATTATATTCCCTTGGTTGCTTTATAGTTAAAGTCTTGTAACTTTACTAACATATGCCTGGCTGTTGAGCACCCTACACAATTTGCTTTGTCATATAATGTATCTTTTTAATAGGTAAATACAAAGGGAATTGTCACTTATTAGCTGAAAACTTGATAAAATTGCTTAACTTCTATTCATTTCAGTCTCCTCATCTGTATAACAGTGAATATAGTTGGATTTGCCTACAGGGCTGTTATGAGATTAAATTAACCTTTAAACATCACTTAAGACTGTGCTTGACATACAGTAAATGCTATTGCTTATATAATAAATAACAAATAAAATAGATTTCTTTCAGAGAATTTTCTTGGTTTTGTATATTTAAATGTTATTTGAATTTTCTTCCTAGAGAATTTCAGTTATATGTATGTCATATTTCTTTTGCCTGTCTTCTAAATCTATTTTTTTTCTCTCTAATCCCTTAAGAAACAAAAATACAGATTATTGAGGTATGCTTTTGGGTATAAGTGCAGAGTTCTGGCAAATGTATATAGTTGTACAATAACCATTACAGTTGAATTTTAGAACACATCCCTGGCCCTCAAATCTTCCCCCATGCTGCTTGCAGTCAAATCCTGCTCCCAGCCCCAGCCCCAGCCTCAGCCCCAGCCCCAGGTAATCTCTGATCCATGTTGTTGTTGGTATAGTTTTACCTTTACTAGAATTTCATATAAATGTAATCATATAGGATGTAGGTTTTACATCTGACTCCTTTCATCTGTATTCTGTGCATAATTTTTTCTTTTTTATACTTAGGGGTATTTCATTATATAGATATATCACATTTTGTTTACTATAATCTATATAAACAGTTAACTTTCATTATTTTTTGCTTGCTTTACTTATTTCTATTTTATATGTTTCTTACGAGTTTCCTGAGGTGTTTCTTCCCTTTTGTGCTTTTTCAAATTTCATCTTTCTATATGTGATGTTTCTGTCTTTTTACTTATTCCTGTCTTCTACCAGTTTTTATTGCGTCTTTCCCTAGTATCTGTGTCTCTGCTCTAAGTTCTTAAATTTTTCGTATTTGAATTTCCTTTAAAGAGATGATTTAGTTAACTTTTCTTAAGTTTTAGTTATATGGTTAGCCAAGCTCTTCATCTGTTTTGTGGAACCATTTTCTGAAGAATGCACATGCCTTTATTAATAAGTCATACATTTCATAAATGTATTCTGACTTCCCTACTTGTAGTAGGCACTGAGGATATAGCAGTAAGTAAAACAGAATAAAATTAAAAAATATTGTGAAAATACATGTCAGATCATAATTTGTGTTATGCAGGGATATACACTCAGAGAAAAGAAATAAGGAAAGTTGATGTGTTGGTCACAATTTTAAATAATCTGACCTGTGACAATCTTGGGAGGTGACAGTTTATTAAAATGTGAAAGAACTAAGAAAGTGAGCCTTACTACTATCCAGGAGTAATACACCAAGTCTTGGAAAGAATAAGAAAAAAGGCTTTGAGGCATGACTATGTCTGGAATGTTCTTGGAAAAAAAGTCCTGGGACAGAGAAGTTTAGAGGTAACGGGAAGTGAAATTATATAGGGCCTGGTAGGCTTTTAAAATTTTTACCTTTTGTTTGAATGAGATGGAGAGGAAACCTTGGAATATATGAAGTGGAAGATGAAAGAATCTGAGTATTTTTAATATTTTGGTTAGCTTAGTGATCTTTACTATATTTTTATAGTATTTATATATTCATGCTGTGACATATTCTTTTTATTACATATTACTGAATAAATTCAATTTTTCTCAACCAGATTATTTGTAGAGGTTCCAATGTGAGAGGATCCCAGACAACATTATAGACTTCACAATTTAGAAGATCTCTTCTCGCTGCTGCAGCAACAGATTGCTCCCTACAAATGTGGCTTCTTTGTGTGTCTGTGCCCTCCTACAACACCTCACATCGTCTGTTTATCAAGACTGGTCCAGAAGTCATGTTCTCTCCTGTTTACGAGATGTAGTTTTTACACTTCTGAGTGACCCCCTCACCTTTGTTGATTTGGTCAGAGAACTGCCCAGCTAGGGCCTCTTGATCTCTCTTCCATTTATCTTGATTTTTTTCCTTTATGGCTTCTATTCATTTCATTTAAACTTATAGCGGCAGCTATAAGTTTATGTATGATAGAAACAGTTTATTATAGCAGCCTCCTAATTTCCCTGAAAACTGAGGTCATGGGGTAGTTGTTTCTTTTTCTTGATTCTTCAGCATGATTTGCAGAGAAAAAAGGGGAAAGATCCTTACTTAGAGAGTGTGATGGTTAACATGTTAATTTGGCTAGGCTATGGTGCCAGTTGGTTGATCAAATGCCAGCAGTCTGTAGATGCTGTTGTGAAGGTATATTGTAGATGTGGCTAACTTTAAATGACTTTGAATAAAGCAGATTGCCCTCTGAAGTATAAGGTTGGCTTCATCCAATCAGTTGAAAGCCTTAAGAGAAAAGACAGGTCCTCTGAACAGGAAGACATTCTGCATTCAGATTGCTTTCAGACTCAAGACGGTAACATCAGCTCCTATCAGAATTTCTAGGCTTCTGTATATCCCTGTGAACTTTAAAATTGCCAGCCCATACAATTGTGTGAACCACTTCCTTAAAATTAATTTCACTCTATATATGTATATGCATCCTATTCTTCTATTTCTCTGGAGAAGCCTGACTAATATAGGTAGTCATGTTTATAGTGAAAATTCAATAACTAATTTGAGGCAAATATTGAAAAAACTTTTCACAGAGACTTCATTTAATAATACAGCATCTGGCAGAAGCAACGCCCTTTTTCAATTATTATAGTGTGCTTGAGTATGATATTATTATATTTCAGAATTTTGTAATAAAAGATTTGGTATAGATTACCAGCTCAGAAAAAGGGGGTGTTACTTCTGCCAGATCCTCTATTTGTATTTATTCAAAATTTATACATAAATCTAAGGTTTTCAAACATTATAATGTATATACTTTCATAGAACATTTTGGAAATAGTAATTTAACATGCCAGACACTTCTGTATTTTATTTTTACTTTTACTGTAGTGTTGGGAAAGTGAGTATTAAAACAGAGGGGTCCAAATGCTAAAATTTTAAGGGGTTATCATTTGGAAAGACTATGTCTGTTAGGTATTAATGAATAATTGAGTTTGCAGATTACAAAATAAAGATGGAATTTGTGTCATCTTTCAGTGGAGAAAGGAACACTCTAAATCTCTTTCCTACCAATGAACGTACTTATTATTTTGTAGGTCATTCTTCAAATACAACATGCATTCATATCCAAACATACATCAAAGAGTTATAGTTTAAAAATAATGTATAATAGATACATAATGATGTCATATAGTCTAGATCTCAATTTTAAAATATTCCTTAGGCATTCAGGCCAGGGTCTTTAGAGTAGATTGAGGGCCTTAAATTTAAATCTGGGTTTAGGAAAGCCCAAGGATCATAAGAAAATATCTAAAAATTAATCATTAAAATTATTATTAGAGGGGTGCCAGGATGGCTCAGCAGGTTGAGCACTTGCTTTTCAACCCTGGGGACCGAGGATCAAATCCTGGCCCTGGACTGTACAGACCCATATGCTAAACTGGGATGTGCTTCCTATGCAGGAGGCCCCAAGTTCAGTTCCCATTACCCAGTTTGGCCCCTGGCGTGAAGAGGTGTGCCTCCCATGCGAGAGGCCTCCACTGGTTCCTGCCCTGTGCAGCCCTCGCCCAGCTGTGTGTAATGAAACCATGTTGAAAACTGATGACATACAACTATGGAGACTACTCTAGGCCCTCCCCCTTCTCTCTGTCTTTTTCTGTCTGTCAAAAACAATAACATAAATCTTTAAAAATATATTATTAGAGAATACATCTTTTTTTAGTATCATTGTTTTGTGTGGTTTTACAGTCATAAATATAATTACAAACATAGGCTATAGCAGTATTCTAAATAAATATACTGTAATATGTAAAACTATAAACAGTAGCTTTTAAAAAACATAACTTGAATAACTACAACTTAAGAGAATTATATCTTTTAATATCCAATGTGAGATATAGTACATAATGTACAGTTAACGCTGTTGAAATGCATTTATTCATAGCATAGATGAGAAATGTATATTTTTTAAAAGGATCTGTATAATCAGGATTACCAGAGAACTATCAGTTGTCAGAATTATACCACAGTGTTGCTCTCTGAAAGAAACAACCCCTTCTAAAATGTTTCCATAAGGCACACTGCTTTGGGAAGTTTCATATCCTTGAATCCATGGTACCATTTATAATTATTGATGTCCAAATTATTTGCATAAATGATAGGTTGCCTTACATTTTTATTGTACATGTTCATAAAATTCTTGGTGGCCATAAAGAGTATATATGTTCCCCTAACTTAACAATTGGATAGTTAGCATAAATCTGATATTTCTGAACACAGTTGAGTATGAAAAATTAGGTATCAGTTTCTTACTTGATAGTATATTGTAAAGCCTTCAGAACCAAATTTAGTCACCATATAGATTATACTTTATGGACTATGCTTCACTCACACAAAAACAGCATCCTACAAAGCGATAAAATAAATGCAAAAAATAAACATAAATTACCCTAGTGGCAATGAGATAAAACATTCAGATATTAGACTAAGATTTGTTATATGCTGAAACAAGTTTCAAAGGAGACTTTGTTGTATACTATGTGAGATTTACCAGAGGTTTGTTAGTCTTTTATTTTGTTTTCAAACTCATACCAGAGAAACCCTATGAAATTCCTTAAATAAGTTATGAGAGAGTCTCCATTTATACAAAATCAAATTCCTCAAGATGTTCTTTCAATTCAGATCCATGAGCCAGAAAGTCTGTCAACATTTCAATGTGCCGTGAAGAATAGATAGTGGATTTTAATACCAATTTTTGACCCAGTTAAGTGTGTAGCCAATAAAAGATTTTATTTTGTTAAATCTGCCCTTGACCTTATTTTATGTGTTCTAGGTTGCTCTTGTCCCTACATGTCTTGCTCGGGCATCTCATCTTGCTTCAGAGAAGATAGTGCTGGTTTTGCAAAAAAGACTTTATGTTTACATGTGCCAAATCTGGTAGATGGGAATTGACTAGGAAATATTTTAACAGTAGCAAGACTCCAATCACGAAGGTTCTCACTAGTAAAGTGGGCATGCATTTGAAAATGAGCACAGCTAGTAGTTTTTATAGCACTGGCAAATACTTATAATTCAATTTCTATCAAATCCATTAATTACTTCCAATGGCCAGAAAATGATCTGTAAAATATGGGTTGGCTGCTTCATTGTTTAATACTAGAAATGACTATGCAACATCATGGTGTCCTCTGTGAGTTTCTCTTGAGTCTTGTTCTTCAATCTGGTTCAGCACCATGTTACCCACTGGCTATGCTAATAAACAACTCCCTACAATCTCTCCTATTTCTGCCGTCCCTCTACCCCCCCAGCAGCATCTCAGCAAGTTTACTATTTAATCACTTCATGCCCAAAACACATGGGCTGCACTGAATGAGGCTTATAAACAAATGATAGAGCTCTGCTTGATTACTATTCACAACAGTAGCCCAATATATGATTTTTCTAATTATCTCCCCTGTGGTGGACATTAGCCCCTGTTTGGTTTTCAATTATAACCTCTATATGTCTTAGTCCACAAACATTCCTAAGGGATATATTATTTAAATAACCATGAAGAAAAGTGCCAGGAAAACTATTCCCTTTGATGACTTCCTTTATTCTTCATGGCAAGTTGGACTATCATTAAGAGAAGAGGTGAAGAAACAAATGCTTAAATTTTTCAGTCAAATAATTTTCAGAAATTTTCCCAGATAACAAAAAGTAAATGTCATATTAATTTCTTGTATGTATTTTTTAGATATGCAACCATCATTCTTTTTTATTGAAGGAATGTTCTGAATAAACTTATTTTCTGCAGTCATTGACAATGTCATTTTCTTTTGAAGGGTTGTTAAGTTAGTTTTAGGTACATAATTCCTTAGGATCTGAATCAAACTTGATTATAATCATATTATGTTTAAAGTAATTAATGTTATTGTTCTTTCAGGAAGTCTTCAATTAAATGTTGGTCAATATGTATTTTGCATTTTTACAGATAATAGTATATATCATTTTTACTATATTTTAGTTTTCCTGAAAAAGTCATATAGGAGAATGTGATTTCCTAGAAAAAATGTTGAATTTGGCAAAATATTAATATTTTTCTCATGTTCTCTCTCTCAAAAGGAGATACTATGGAGTGATTTTGTTTCAGTGTCAAGTTCTACTGACGATCTTAGAATCATTTATATTGTGCAGCCCCTTGCACATGTCATTAATAGAGAGCTGCTTCATTGCTTGCATGAATGTTTGATTTCTTTTTCTAGTGAAACAGTGATCCAAATGCTAAATCTAATGCTTAGGGTAATCATATGAATTTATGACCAATGCGCAGATGCTGGGCTTTCAGAAATAAATGTGAATAGATCATATTTCTCGATAATTGTAGATTTTACAGATGAGATAGGTCTAATATTGATAATCTCTTAATTTATCTCCTTCAAAATGCCATATGTGACCAAAAGCAACAGAATGGAAATAACTACCGTATGTTTATACCAAATAGAACAGAAAATGAAAGCAAGGTCTGCAGAGCTTTTCAGTGAAGTAGCATCATATGAATGCTACAGTGAAGCATCATTGAGGGCAGCAATCAGCAGGGTGAAGGAAGGGATGGAAGTGCACCTAAATGGAGGCAAAAAAACTAAAATGGGAAAAATATGATGCCTATTTTTAGATGTCCAGAATCTTCCAGAAGGGATAAATTAAAGACTAAATTAAAACATTTAAAATCAGAGGCAATGTCTGTTGATTTATTTCAATGATTCCATTAGAAACAAAGTACATCTACTAAGCCTCATTGTCCCAGTAGCTGTGATGTCACATCTGTGCAAAAAATAATGGCTCAGGGTACATCACAACTTTAAGATACTACTTATTTAAGGTGGACACTGATTTTTTCCTTTTCTTAGTGTGTAGTCATTTATTCACCCCATATAGTCTGCAAATAAAATTAGTTAAAGGGAAATTGCTTTGGACTGAATTGGGATTCCTGAAATTCGTAGTTGCAGCCCTATACATTAATGTGACTATATTTAAAGTTAGAATTTTTAGGAGATAATTAAAGGTAGGGTCCTAATCAGATGAGATTAATGATCTTATAAGAAAAAGAATAAAGAGAAATATCTTTTCTCCTCCCTGTGAGAACACATTAAGAAGAGGGCTGTCTGCAAGTTAAGAAGAGAGCCCTCATAAACTGACCATGCCAGCACCCTGAATTTTCTAGACTTCAGGGCTTTAAGAAAATACATTTCTGCATCTTAAAACACCTAGTCTATGGTATTTTGTTATGGCAGTCTGACCAGACTAAGACAGAGAGCATATTTATTCCAAATGCATATCTATGCTCAGATGACAGGATAATTATTTACCATTTCTTTTAGTTTCCTCACTGTTCCTAAAATACTTGAATGTTTTAGCAGCCATGGTGATGACAGATCCACATAGAGGCTTGTTAAAGACAGTATTCAGTCTGCATTTGCTCACAAGCCTGCACTAATTTGTCAAATTACTCAGAATACAAGGGAATTTTGTGGTTAAAAACAAACAATCAAACATAAAAGCCCTGTCTGAAACCTTAACAATCTCAATTACAATCAAATCAAGTTATAAGGAAATATTAGGCACAAAATATATAAATGCGGGAAATTTTATTCTGTAGAATTTAAATTTTCTAGGTGTCCAAATTTTAACTTATCAGAATGTCTGTGTAACTATGTCTAGGATCTGGAAGAGACCCAAATTTTATATGTAATTCTAAAGAAAAAGACAGAGATTTGTTCAAATTAGAATTTGGAAAAGAAAGTTATTATTTACTAAATTGATCCAAATATATATATTTAGATTAATGACTACACACACACATACACATATAGTCATTCAGGATAAGTATAATTAAGACCAGATTTTAAATTTCGAAATAGAACTGAATCCTGGCAGTATCATAAAATTCTTAATAAAGCCAGCTATTACTGTTCTTAAGCAACCCTAGATACCACAGCAAATGGACAGAGATAAATTATACAAACTATATGATAAAAAAGAAAGTATGTGCTTTTAAATTTTGACATAAATAATTAAAAAATAAAACCAAACCTTTTTAAGTTTCATCACATTAGGGTTTATTTCTCATGTTTGCACATACATTCGTATTTAAAGATTTATTTTACTTGTTTTATGAGAAGGTGAGAGAGAGAGACAGAGAGAAGGGGGAAGGGCCCAGAGAAGGGGGGCAGTTACCAGTTGCACGCCACAGTTCAACATGTGGGTTTGCACAGGCCGAGGCCAAGATATGATCTCCAGACCTCACATTTGCAAGGCAAGTGCCCAACCTGTTGAGCTATCCTGGCATCCCATTCACATATTTTATGTGCCTACTACGTGCGTGCCTGTTACTTTGTCAGGTTTTGGGCCTAAAAGAATACAAAGATGCAATCCACACATTTAAGATTTTCTATATGAAAAATGGTCAGTAGCTCTGAGAATTGATAAAGCGGAAATATTGAAGACAGCCTTATAAATATTGTTATAAAATCCATTTAGTTGTAGTTTGCACAATTGAATTCTTTAGATATATTGCCTTTTATGAAAATCAGAAAACAGATACTTCATTTAACTGAAAATAAAATCATGTGTAATAATTATTTTTGGCTCCAAACTTAAACTTAATACTATTTCATGATGATTTTCTCTCGTAGTAACATCAGTAAAGAAGCACTGTATGTCACTAGAGCAGCACTTTTCCATTGTGACTACACTTTTATACCTCTAGAGACGACCATTTCTCAATGGATTCATAAAAAGGTGTTAAAAACAGAAGGGAACTAGAAGGGATGGACAAGCATGGCTGTTGTCCTTCTTTTCACCACTCTCTATTTCTGTTTTTCCTCCTGTTAAATGGGGGAAGAATTTGTTTCCATAAGTAGCATCAGAGATTACTTTGTGTTTTTATGTGGTTTATATGTACCATCCATCTAGTTGGACTTCAGCCGTCAACTACCCTCATTTTTGCTTCTTTTGTTTCTGTACCCAACTCATATCTGATATTGATCTTTAGTAGGGACTGCTCTAGTTTGAAAACAGTTTTTATCATCAATATTTTAACATAGCATGCATTTTTACAAATGCATGCTGTTACACAACAATAAAATTGGCAGCAACATCTGCAACATATCTAAGTTTTGTACTAAGTGATTTTATGAGAATATCTATCCTATTATTTCAGCCACATTTATCAGATCCAACACATTGATGATTTAATCTATTTTTGTCAAAATCAAGACTATATATCACCTGGATTCAGGCAGACCTATTAAATTTGAGTATAATAGTTTTTCAGCATTCTCTAAACCTCTTATCCAATCTTATAGGCCCTCATATTCTGCAGTTTCAGCTTAGTCACCATATTTCTCCTAATAGACACAGATCAAATACATTACGAACTGTTCACCAAGGAGCATTACTTTCCTGGTCTTCTTGGCCCTTTTTGTGATCTGTTCTTCCACTGTGTGATGGAGCACCACATGAGGAAATTGTTAGAAAAACAACACATAGGCGCAGAATGGGCACTGAATCCTAATTCATATGTTCCTGATTGTTTTGACCACTTGGTTTATCTTTTGTAGACTTGGATTGAAAAACATTCATCTTTATGAAGTTGGTATTGAAGAAAAGGGCTTAGGAAATAGATGTCCTGGGTTTTAGTTTTCCCTTTGGAACTATCTTTATGGTTTGGGAAAACTTTTTCCATCTCTCTGCTTTATCATCTGTCAATAGTTGCTTCTAGACTCTATTAATAAGTTGTACTTCCCTGACTCTTTTTCTTCTTTTCATTTTTCAAGAGCAGTTGAAAATGAGCCAAGCCTTGTAGTTCAGTTTAAAGTTTACAGAAATTTAGAGAGACTTTTTTAATGCTCTGTGTGGAAGTAGTCACCGGGTATACATTGTTCATTTTGCTCCCCAGTTGGCAAGGCATTGCTATCATACAAATCCTGAAGGAATTTGCTAGAAAGAACATCTTAGATATCAGATATAAAACAAAAGATGTTAGGACTTCAGACATTCCTTATGGTTGATTCTAGTGTAAATACTGGGTTGTCTTTCTTCATATAAATTACTAGGACTCTGTTTTCATTTTTATTATTCGACTGCCTCATTGAAGTTAACTAAAATATCTATATAAACAGTCACATTGAGGATATTTGATGCTATTTAAATCACCTTCATTTCACCCTTTCTTTTTTTTTTTGCTTATATTCAGAACAGAGATAACTGGATTCTTGGGAGAGAATTTATAGGCTAGAGTTTACTTTATTGTTTTTCTTCCTTCTGTATTAGAAAATGACAAAGAACAGATAATAGTGGACCATTCTAATTTCTTTGATATTTTAAACTCAAAATTAAGGTGTGAAGAAAATTATTTTGTGTATATATTTTAATGTTACTGAACAATTAATAAATTTTTGTGAAAAGGAATATAAAACATGTATATTAGAATATTCAACTAACTCTATCCTTGTTGTAGAAACCATGCTTTCAATAATTATTTTCTTTGTAAAAGAGAAAGAAAAGAAATTCAAGCATTATTACTATTGAATTATAAAACAACAAACTATCTCTTTCTCCGTGGCTTTCATCCATATAATTTACAGTGCAAATGCAATTTTTGGTACACAAATGCTTCTATATTGAGCGGTGTGGAAAACAGAATGCCAAGTTCCAATTTTCTTGGCAAACAAAGAAAACAAAATCCTCCGTCTTCTGTATTATGTACGTGCCAATAACGCCTCTTTGATGGTAGCTTTGTGTTGTATTGTGTTTTTGCTTTTAATTAAGATATATTGGGTAAAATAGTGCTTCATTGTATTGTACAAAATAATGAAGCATGGGCTAATTACCGCCTTCAATGGGATTCAGTATAGACCTCATGTTACTGTCTCATGCCCATTTTGTAGTGTTTAGTAAAATTTTCTGATGTTGTATTTTCTCTTGGGGTTTCCTTTTTAGTTTTTCTTCATCTAAATGAAAAGCAATGACCTCTACCTAGAATGTTAATTAAATGAGTTTTCATTCGTTATAAAGTTTTTATTTAAAAGTATTCTTACATTTTGGATGCCAAAACTCAATGGTGACCCATCTGGCCCTTTTCCTACTTATTTCCAGGGCACAATTTTCACAGAAGGCAAAATTCAATGGTAGAAGAAAGCAGGTTGCGAGCCAGACGAACATAGAAGAAATTTCACCCTCATCTTTATTTAAACCTGATTAACCTTTTTGATTTAGTTATTAAATTTTACTGAAAATAAATCAAACATAGTCACTAGTTGTGGAAAGAAGATAGAATCAATTTAGACATTAAAATAAAGGGTAAAATCTCTAGAACTTCTAGGTGAAGGCAATATGGTAGGCTGCTCATTGCAAACCAATTATAAGGGAAAAATAAAATTATTCATATAGAAATGTACTCAGATGGTAATCTGTTTGCGTTTGCACTAATGTGAGAAAACTCAAGTAATGCCTAGGACAGTATATATTTTTTCCAACAAAATGATTAAATACTTGTTAGTAGACTTGAAAAATGACTATAGTTAATATTACATTGGGGTTTTCTTGATTCTTGAGCATGGGGTATGATTAAGGTGGGTGTAGGGGGTGGGGGTCCAAAAGACAACTTTATTTTTTTGTATATAATCTTAATAAAATATTTTTATCTTTAAATATGATGTAAATAGTATGTTGTAGAAAAAATGTCCACTGAACTAAAAGAAAGATTTAGTGTACAATTTTAGGAGAAGATTTATTTAATTGTTTTTGACTGAGAGAGAGAAAGAGAGAGAGAGAGAGAGAGAGAGAGAGAGAGAGAGAGCGAGCAAGCAGGGGGAGGGCCCAGAGCAGTCTCCATAGTTGTAAGTCATCAGTTTTTGACATAGTTTCATTCTACACAGGGGGGCTGGGGGCCTCTGGCATGGGAGGCATGCCCCTGTGACCTGGGGGTCAAATTGCACCCCCCCCTCCAGGAAGTTCTCCATAGCAATAACCAAACTGGGGCCACACCCCAGTTCAGCATATGGGTCCACAGGGGCCAGGGCTGGCATTTGATCCTCAGACTCTGGGGCTGTAAGGTGAATGCTTAACCCGCTGACCCATCCTGGCCTCCCCTAGTGTGTATATTTTAAAAGAATGATATCAGTAATGCTGAAAGGTTTTGTTTTACATTCTTTCTCTGACCCTTTTACTCGTGGCCTGCAATTTCTTTTGTTGTGAATATATGGCAAACATTATTAGCATTCACAAAGACCTAATCTTTTGTTGAACTGCATTGGATTAAAATGGTAATTATAAATGTTGTAATTGCTATTTTTATTCTGCATGCTAAATACAATAAAGTCTACTAAATTAGACTGAATATGCATAGTGTAATAATATATATTGAAAGTTGTTTTTTCCAACATCAATAATAGTGATTTGCAAATATATATATATATAATGTTATGGAGTGCTTACCGTGTGTGCTTTCTTGGATCATCTCATCAAATTCTTACAACTACTCAATGGTATATAAATACAACTGACTTCTCATTCTGTTCCACAAATACTGCATGTTTCTTCTCGTCCAATTGCACATTTAATATATATATATATATGTGTATATATATATATATATATATATATATATATATATATATATATATATATATATAATCTCACCTCCCCCTTCTCTAAGAAGGAGGAATTTTAAAAATGAAGTATGGTAACTAAAGCTTTCAAACTACTATACGTTGAAGAGAATTTCAAACCCATGCAGCTTGATTACAGAGACCAGTCTTAGACAGAATGTAATAACACCTTCCTTTATGGATAATACTCTAATTAAGAGAGTGGCAGGCTGGTCTTATAGCTGTCTTCCTGGAGATTTCTGCGAAGTGGACAGTGATGCATTAAAGTGCTCTTATATAACTTAGCCAATAAACATGGAAGCATAATATTGCTCCAGAGCTTTGGGTATACAATAGAGATTTATTTTCACGGTCCTTACATAGAGTTCAGTTTTAAAATATAAGTTAGCTCAAACCTAGGATAGCTCCACTTTTTACTGAAGTGAAAGAATACGTTTTGAACTGGGCTTCAAGGTCCTGTATAATCTGACTGCCAATTCTCTCCCTGACCTCATCTCCTACTATCTTTCCTTTGCACACACTACCACTTTGTTATGTTGCTTTCCTTGAATATGCCAGAAATGCTCTTCAATTTCAAATATCTTCTACCTGGCATGTTCTTGTCTCAGATATCTATATGGCTAGCTGCTGAACATCTTTCATTTTCTTTGTAATTTCAACCGGCTTGTGATGTGAAATGTCCTATGTACAATTTATATAGGTACAGGAATTAAACTTTATATGTAGGCATTGCTATAGGATAATTATAGTTTCAACTTTCCATACAGTACTGTCAGCAATTATCAATTTTAGTTTCTGTTCATATATTTTTGCTGTTACCTTCTTTCTATGCCATTTTCTGAGGCAGCTCTGTGTCCCACTTCTATTCACATATTTATGTTTAATTCATATTGCTGTTGTTGGAACTGACTAATACATATACATACATAAATAATGGAAGTATTAACAAAAAATAATAAATGACAAATATAAAATTTAGGCTAGTATTTTCTCTGGTGTATATGATGTGTGTGTGTGTGTGTGTGTGTATGTTCAAGGTGTTGAAAGGCAGAAGGATGGAATGGGAAGGGGCACATGGCAATGCAAATTATTAGTAAATTCATTAGTTTGGGGGTCCCTTAGTGGTTCAAGAATATTTGTTACAGGTTCATGCTTTATAATGCACATACATGTTATTTTGTTTGTATCAATAATATGTTAAATACATAAAAATACTTTTATGGTTATCACTAGTATTTTATCTGCGCTAGTTATTGCTTTCTTATATGTGAAGTTGACATGCTAGATGTTAGCTTTTATTCAATGTATGTAGTGCTATCAGGTGTTTCATTTTATTTATTTATTTTTCTACTTGAGTTGAAATGTATCAGAAATAAACTGACATTTTGAAGAAAAGGTAATTTCTGAATAGTATTACTGGGGGGGGATTTTTTTTGTATTAGTGTTCTAGGGCTACTATAATAAATGAGAACAGACTGTGTGTCTTTAAACAACAGATATGTATTCTGTCACGTTTCTGGAGGATAGAAGTCAGAAATCAGGGGTCAGCAGGACCAAGCTCTCTCTGAGGGCTTTACAAAAGAATCTGTCCCTTGTCTTTCTGTTAGTTTTTGGTGTTTCTGGCAATCATCGGTAATATTTGGTCTGTCAACTAATCAATCCAATCCTTGCCCTCTTTGTCACATGGCATTCTCCCTTCTGTGTGTTTCTTCTCTTCTTGTAAGAAATCAGTCTTACAGGAGTAGGGTTCATCCTGATTTAATATGACATGCCATGACATAAACTTGATTCCATCTGCAAAGACCCTGTTGACAAATATAGTCAAATTCATAGATATCAGGGGTGAGGACTTAAAGATACCTTTTTGAAGGGACCAATTCAACCCATAATACCACTCTATTTATGGGGAAGTCTTCACTTTCTGGATGTTTTATGGCTGTTGCTATTGTATTATTATTATTATTATTATTATTATTATTTTATAGTTGTAACCACTGAGTAATGCCTTTTTCTTTTCCCTGGACATTTATAGTTGAACTATATCATGTGCACGTGTGTATTTGCATGTACTTTACTGTCACACACCATGAGGAAATATATACTGCTCTGTCAGTTGAAAAGACAGTTGATGACACAGTATATTTTTAATATAATGTGGAATTTTCTGCAGCTTAATTTTTGAAAGGAAAAATAACAAATATTGATTTCAAAATATGGAATTTTAGATCCTAGATGAGTATCTGGGCAGTACCCATTTTTATTTTCCCTCTCTATTTTTTCCTTCTTCTTTCTCAAAAAATTTTTTTTGAAACTAATAGTTTTAAGCATATTTTCTACTAAAAATAAATTTATGTGTTACCTACATTCATTATTTAGAAAACTTTACCATTATAACTCTTATATAAAATCTTTTTGGAACCTAGTGTTTGAGAGACTTTTAGAGAATTAAGCCTTTTTCAGTGTTCCATGCTTTTCACACTAAATTTACCTTCCTCTCTCTTATATACTTTAACTAAATCATATGAAATTTTTATTATGCACATTTCTCTCTCTATATATAATATATATAATAAAATATGTATATATGGGATTTGTGTCTTGCTGAATATCTACCTGCCTACTTTGAACCAAGTCACTTGGAATTTATTTAGGTCAGTATCAGTAGGAAGGCTCATTCCAACCTTCTAGGTGTTCTTTGATAGTTCATCTTGCTAGTGCTACTTTTGGGTGTTATTTATATTTATCATACAATATGATCATTGTTTATTATTGCTTGACATAATTTCTGATTATCACTTAAATATAATTTTCTCATTTATTTATAAAAATATAGTATGTTCATAAGCCATACCATATTTTTGACATGTTATGATAACCTAAAAATATTCTACTTTTTCTATGGTACCATTTTAACCTGCATTTGGCTGTGGGATGATTGACTGGTTATGGTTAACTTTTGTTGCCCTGTATTAGAGTTTGGAAGAGGAGGAATAGCACCCCAGCAAGAACACCCTCACATGTCATAGTTCTGCCAGACTACATAGCAAATCAGACAGCCTTCTGAAGGCCCTCAGACAAAATATTCAAATCAATAATTAACTGAAAAGACAAACAAACCAACCTAGTCTTCCCCTAACTAAATAATAGAAGGGTGTATTGTGATTGCTATATTTTTGTAATTTATTTTTGAGGAAGGTTGGTGCTATTATAAAATAACACAACTGAATAAAATCATGTCTGGGATCATTTCTTGTTGTTACTTGTAGGTAGTGTTGTTGGCCAAGACAAACCAAGAGGAATTCACCAGATCTTTTTAAGTCAAGTATAACAACATCTATGAACAAAATGCACTTTAGTTGAGAGGGAGGTTGCCATTATCAATATTTTTGAGTCTAATAGCCTCTATGTTTTTCAGATAAGAGTGAAAATCACTGTGGCCAAAAGTTAATTACAGACACACATCTTTCATTATAATTTTTTTTTGTTAAGATGTTTTTCATTATCCAAATAATCATCCTCATTTTCTAAAACTATACTCTTTGAAAAACATATTTTAACAAATGTGTTGTACAGTACTTGAAATAATGAAGACCACCCTCACTCTCTGATGTAATTGAAAGCTGTCTAAATCGAATATTGTCAATATATAACATTGTTGCCAGAAAAACTACAAATATTTTATATCATTTACTGATTGAATTTATTAAGCTGTTCATTTTCTGATGTTTATAAAAAAGTTTAACCACCTCCATCTAAAAAATGTTACTATCATCTTTCTTCTTAAAACACATTGTACATTTAAACCGATTTTGATAACACAAAAAACAAAAGAATAAAAATAAATTTGTTATCACAGTAAATTCTCTTATGTCTTCCTTTTAGAGAGTTATATCGCAAATAGGATGAATTACTAGACACAAAGAAGTACTAGAAAGGAATAAAAGTGTAAAGAGGCACACTATCACTTATAATTGCTAGCACTTGCATTATTGCAAAAGAGAATGTAAATGAACCATTTATGGATGTAAATCAAAAATACTTTTTTGTATAGAATAAAATTTAAGTTATAGAAAAATATTTTATTAAATTACGATGTAGTTAATGCTCTTTTTCCTCAGAAATCAGGGTTTAATCTCAGAGGCATATTTCATGAATGTTAAAGATATTAGCTTTCCTGGGTCCCTTAATTTTCTTAGGTTCAATTTTTGCCATTGCCTGAATATTACATCCTTAATTCACTATTTTCCCCCTTTAGCCCTTGACAATATTTCTCTACAAATGGCAAAGTAATTTTTGTCTAAGTTAGAAGAATGAAGCGAAAGAAGGGGACCCCATAGACATTGTATACTTGGACCAGCTTCACGTACCTCAATCGCCCTGACTATCCTTCCAAATGCAATTTAAATATTTCCAGGGAAGGATGTGATTAAAGATATAAAAAATGGTTCTTATGTGAATAAACTACATATAAATTTGCTTTTCCTCTATTTTTACCCATCTTAAATATGTATAAAACAATATCTGGAGTATTCTCTAAACTCAGGTTTTATGAAAACATCAAAGGCTATATTGAGAATCACCAAAACTCAGTGTTGAAGGAGATCCATATGAATTTGATAATCGAGGGGATGTCACAATAGCTCAGTGGGTTGAGCGCTTGCCTTGCAACCTTGGAGTCCCAGCTCTGGCCCATGCAGGCCCATGTGTTGAACTGCTGTGCACAACTAATAACCACCCCGATGGCATTATGGTGAAGATTCTCAACTTCCATGAGGGAGGTCCCCAGTTTGGTTCCTACCTCGTGCAACCCCACATCTATCTGTGTGGAATGAAACTATGTTACAGCTAGTGATGTACAACTATGGAGACTGCTCTGGGTCCTCTTCCCTTTCTCTCTCTTCCTTCTCTCAAACAATAAATCTTAAGGGGAAAGCCGGGACGGCTCAGCGGGTTGAGCGCTCGCTTTGAGGCCATGAGGACCGAGGATCGAATCCCGGCTCCGGCCCAGGCAGGACCCACGTGCTGAACTGGGGAGTTCCCACAGTTTGGTTCTCTAACTGTCTCTGTCTCTGTCTCTCTCTCTATCTGTCAAAAAGTAAAATAGAAATAACTATGCACTG
>PVKE010004734.1:0-62758 GCA_004027555.1 Craseonycteris thonglongyai
GGGCAGGTTTACGGGAAGGGTAATAAATCCTGAAATATAAGCAAGTGCTGACTAACCAGACTAGTAATGAGGGCATTAGGGTGAAGGGAGCTCTGGAAGCAAAAGCATGAAATTCAAAACCATGAAATTAAGACCCAAGACTGAGCAAACAGATTAGAGGTGCAGGAGCACAGATTATGAGGCTGAAATGGGCAGAATCAGGTCAGGGAGGGGCCTGTTATGCCATATAAGGACCTCACACATGACGTTATAGCTATGGAGAGTTACTGGAGAGCCTAAGCAAGGGAGATCTGACCACATTTCAGAAAAATTACTCTGGAAGTGGAGATTGGTGGATAGATTGGGTTTGGAAAGTGAAAGACCAGAATAGAGGAACAGCAGTGTCCATGAGAACAGTAGTAAAGAGCAGAAATAGAGCAGTAGCAGTGGGGACGGAGAGAAGTAGATATAAGGGATGTGAAAGGAAGAGAAATCAACGGGATTTGATACCTTTGGGGCATGAAAGCTGAAAGTGAGAAAAGAGTCTGGGTGATCTTCACGTTGCAGGCGTGTCTGATTTGGGGGATGGTAATATAATGTTCCCATATACAAAGAGAAGAAAGAGGTTTGGGAAGGCAAAAAATAAATTTTATTTGGTGTCCACTGAATTTAAATTGCTTGGAAAACATGCAAGTGGAGCTGACCACTGGATTAGTGAAATGAATGTGGGAAACTTCAGCTTAATGTTGGGAGGTGGAGCCGGGGTTGTGAATGAAATCATGGTGAAGGCTACAGACAGGGAAGGCAGAACCTCAAGAAACCTAACCTACACTTCCTGTGTGGATGGGAGAGCTGGAGCCAGCAAAGAACACAATAATCCCCAATATTTTTATTCTATGCAATAGAGAATGTCAAATAGTTCCTACCATATAAGGAAAATCATACTCTCCTCAAATATTATGTTCCTTTTGGGGGCATTTTCATGGTGTTTTGGCATATTCTTGCCAGGCTGCTTAGTGAATCTGAGAATTCGCCTGACCTCTTTTACAGAACCTAGTCCAGCTCTGTGCATACACATTTAAATTGTCCATATGTTGCTCGGGTCTTTAATTATTGCTTATAACCTAATTGGCCACAAAAGCTTCCTAAATTTCCCCTCTAATGAGCAAACAGGAGGATATAAAGAGAAGCTCTCTGCCTCACCATCCCAAAGGTGGAAGATCCTATCAATAATCCACCAAAATCAATAGCCCAACAAGGACCACAGACAACATAGAATAGAAAAAGGGACCAGCACTTTGTTAGATAATATTATACTACATTTACTTTCGTCTGGCTAAGATGGCCCAGTTGAAACAAGTTCAAACAGAAGTCCACAAAGAACAAAGGATTTGCAGTCAGATGGGCCTAGGTTCAAATTTCAGTAAAACTACTCATGTGACTTTGGGTACAACTTTTAGAGCATTTATTGATCTGTAAAAGGAAGTGAAAAGAACCGCCTCTCGGCACTCAGTTAATGGCAGTGACAGTTAAAATTATTATTATTAGTGTAGGTCTGAGCTTCTCTAGCTTTCTTCTATCCTGAGAAATAAAAGATACTAAATACAAAGTACTTACATGGCTCATAATGGGCATCTAATAAGTAATAGTTATAATCATCATCATCATCATCATTACTATTAGTAGAAAAGATTACAACTGCTCTTTTCAAGGTCTCTTTCAGATTCTGGATTTTAGGGAAGGGCAGAAAGAGTTAGAAGAAAGGGTAAGAGTGTAAAGTTAACGAAGAGGAAAGAAACACAAGAAGGCAAAACATTTATAACCTATGGGAAACTCCCCTTACATTTCTGTTCAAAGAGGGATGAATATGTAGACTAAACTTTAACATAGGCATAAACTTCGGGCCAATTATTTCACCTTTGCTGCCTGAGCCAACATAGCTATTGTGAGAGAAAAACAGTGACTTGCCTGGGACTGGGTTTAGCTGTAAGAGTCATCATGTCATCATGACAGAACTTACTAACTGAACTGAAGCAAAAATATACCTTTGAAGTACCAAATATAGTCCTGATGACTGTAAAGCTGAGTAATCAGAACTTATTTGGGGAGAGTAATCAAAGGACAGAGAAGTACTTAAGAAACTCCTGCTGTACATGTATTATTGAAGACCGAACATTAAGTGCAGATCGTTCTTGGCTTATAAAGGAGTTACATTTCCCAAAGTCTATCTGAGTCAGTATTTGGAACCTGAAAAACCTATTCCCATCAATAAAAGAAGTCATAAATGGTGGTTTTCCTGGGAACAAGGAACACTGTTTAATTCACCCTGAGGCATGCTGTGAAGAGTGCAATGAGGGTAATGTAATAGAGTCAAAAGCTCTAGCTGGGGTTAGGCACACCAGGCTTTGTACCCTTGATTTATCTCTTTGTAGACAGGTAGGGTCTGGGTAGGTAACTACATCTCTATAATCCTCAGTCCACTCTTTCGCACCCCCCCCCAGTTTTATTGATGTATAATTGGTATTAAAAAGACTGCACATAATTCATGTATATGATTTGGTGAATTTGGACATATATATATACACTTATATTATCATTACCACAATCAGGTAATAGACAGCTATCACCTCCTAAAGTTTCCTGTGTCCCTTTTTTGTATGTATCTTTTTTTATTTTTATTTTTGTGGTAAGAACACTTGATATGAGATCTACCCTCCTAACAAATTTTTAAGTCCACAATACCTTGTTGTTAACCATAGGCACTACAGATCTCTGGAATTTATCTCATATAAATGTTACTTTATACCCATTAAAAAAACTCCTCATATTCTCTCCCTACACCCCCTGGTAAACATCATTCTCTTGTCTAATTCTGTACCTCTGACTATTTTAGATGTCTCATATAAGAGGACTCATGCAGTGTCTGTCCTTCTATTATTGACTTATTTCCCTTAACATAATGCCTTCCAGATCCATCCATGTTGTCCCAAATGGTAGGATTCTTTTGTCAAATGGGCTTGAAAACAGTACCAGTCTCACGGGTCCCTGTGAGCAGGAACCGTGAGCATCCTGAAGCATTCGTCACGATAGCACTCAGTAAATATCAGTGACCACTGTACTAGTGTCAGTAGCAGAAATGGAGGCCTGATCTCTATCTTTCTTCTGTGCAGCTCTTATCACCCAGTGAAGTCAGAACTAAAGAAAAAGCCATGAACATGGTAGATGTGTACTTACCTAACAGGGAAAAAGAAGAGAAGAGGCTGATCGTTGTGGCGGGGATTCCATACAGACTGGCTGATATGTATAATTCTTACATGTGCACATTGTTAAAAATACAAACAGGAAAAAAAAAAGCATAAGATGGAAAAAAAAATGCTTCCTGTCCTGATACTCTATCATTGCATATTCTTGTGTGTCCCTCAGGAAATTTTTATATACCTGTATTAGCCTAAAAGGGTCTCTATACCTTCTTTCTCTATACCTGTTTCAAAACCTTTAACTCTTTACTGACACAAAGGGATTATGCTATATATGTGATCTTTCTCCCTGATTTCTGTTTTCACTACATAATACATCTCAGAGCTCTTTCCACACATGCAATTAATTATAGGTCTGACTCATTCTCTGTAATGATTCAGACATATTCCACTATATAAATGTACTTGCATTTTTGTAACCTGACCACTATAAGTGGACATTTAATTTTTTCTCAGTATTTTTATAGTAACAATACTGCAATAAACATCCTTATACATATAAATTTATATATATATATTTTTTCTAGCAATGGGGCTGCTAAATTAAAGGGTATGTGCTTTTTTATTTCTGTTGACAAATACTGCCAAATATTTCCTTAAACATAATACACTGATTGCACCCCAACCCACTGCATGAGAGTTCCTGCTTCCACTCACCCTGGCCAACACTGAGCATTAGTTAACACCAAAAATGTTGCCAACAGAGTCATTACAAGTAACATTTCATTTCACTTGGCTTCTCTTTGATTCTGAATGGTATAATCATAGTATTTGTTTTTCATATTTGTTTGCCATTTGAATTTATTTTTCTATAAAATTCTTGTTCATATTTTTGTAGTTCTCTATTTTTCAAAGGTTTTGTTCTTTTTATCAGTTAAATACACTGGCCATTTATCACATATTTCTCAAAACAGTCTGAAATGCTTTGTCTTTAAATACCAAGTATTTATATAAATTTTAGTTTATTTCTAGAATCTTTATTCATTTCCATTGATCTACTTCTTTTTCAGTTCTAAACTGTTTTGATTATCTTTTTTTTAATTGTTTTTTACAGAGACAGAGAGACAGAGACAGAGAGAGACAGAGAGAAGGGGGAGGGCCCAGAGCAGTCTCCATAGTTGTCCATTATTAGTTTTAGACATGGTTTTGTTCCACACAGGTGGGCAGGGGGCACACAGGGTGGGAAATGGGCCAGGGGCCTCCCACATGGGAGACACGCGCCCTTGAGCCAGGGGCCAAACAGGGGGCAGGGAGGCGAGAACCAAACTGGGGGCCTCCCGCATGGAAAGCACACCCCAGTTCAGCATATGGGTCTCCATGGGTCAGGGCCAGGGCCAGGATTCGATCCTCAATCCCCAGGGCTGCAAAGAGAGCACTTAACCTACTGAGCCACCCTGGCTTCCCCTTATTATCTTGACTGGCTGACTGTTCTTACAGGTTTATTTTTCCAGGTGGACTTGACTGTTACTTTGTAAAATTCCAATAATGATATCTTGTTTTCTAGTCCGTATTTATTTAGAGATTATTTTAGAAAAAATAAAATCTTTTAAAATTTTCTTATTCACAAATAAGATATAGATTTACAGAAGTCTTCTTATATGTCCTTAGGCAGATTTTTAATTTTACATTGGCTTTTTGCGTATTATGAAATATTGCTCATTTTTTCCTATACATCCTATTTTTTAAAGATTTATTTTATTGTTTGAGAGGTGACACAGAGAAAATGGGGGAGGGTCCAGAGCAGTCTCCATAGTTGTACGTCATTAGTTGTGACATAGTTTCATTCCACACAGGTGGACATCAGTCGTGCAGGCTGGGAACTGAACTGGGGGCCTCCCAAATGGGAGACGAGAAACTTTGCCAGCTTCCTGGCAGTTACCCGTTGCGCTGTAGTTCAGCACATGGGTTTGCAGAGGCCAGGGTCAGGATTTCATCCCCAGACCTCACAACTGCAAGGCAAAAGCTCAACGTGCTGAGCTATCCTGGTATCCCCTTTTTCCTACATATCTTTATCATTGGTTATTATTACAAATAAGATCTCTTCTTCCTTCATATTCTCTATTATTTATGTCTTTAATTTAATTATGTAATGAGCCACCTTACATTCTGTTAACATTTTGAGCTGTTTTAAAATTTTTATTCTCTGGAGTTTTCTTGATATACTATGCCACCTCCTTTCTTTTTATTTCTGCTGAAGCCGGGATGGCTCAGTGGGTTAAGCGCTCACTTTGCAGCGCCGGGGACCGAGGATCGAATCCCGGCCCCGGCCTGTGCAGGCCCATATGCTGAACTGGGGAGTGCCCCCAGTCCAGTTCTCTCTGTCTCTGTCTATGTATCTCTCTCTCTCTGTCAACAATAAAATAAAATAAATAAATAAATAAATAAATAAAATGCTTTATTTCTGTTAATTTCTCTCTTTGTTTTAAGTGCATTTGCCAAAACAGGAAAATGTTAAATAATAAAGGTAGATGGCATCTGTCCGTGATTTTAATGAGAAAACACTAAATGTTGTATGATTTATGTTTGTTTTTTGAACTGTTAAGAAAATATTCATCCATTTCTTTTTGCTAAACTTGTTCCTTTTTTTCAGTAATTTTATCAAGTGTCTAATTTGGCATATATTGAAATGAACATGTGCTTTTTATCCTTGAAGAAATTTTGACAAAGGAAAACAAAATGAATCATAAGAGAACATTTTTATGCAAATAAGTTGAAAGCCTGGTTGAAATGGATGCTTCTCTAAAAACAATACTCCTGGAAAGCTTGCATGTTTGGGAGTATTTTGTTATCCATAACAACCATTTGGCTGGTTAAAACATGCTTGAAACAAGCTAAAAAAAAATGAACAAATCCTTCAACTTAGAAACTCTAATGTTTACCTGAGAAGAACATTCACATTTGTTCACATGGAGACACCTAAAGATGTTCATTGCAGCTTTATTTGTAAAACTAGAAAACTTAGAAACAATCTAAACATCTACATACAATAGAAAGTATGTAAGTTAAAAGTATTAATAAAGATAGTTTTTAATTTTTTTTAAATAATAAAACTAGATGTAAAATGATGCATACAGTATATGCAGTATGATACCATTTGTCTACATTAAAATATAGTATGGTTTTTATCAGTACATATCATATACATATCATATAAATGTATGAAAATGAAGATTGGAATGATGCACAATACATACTGAACTTATAATAGAGTCTAGATGTGTGCCTTGAAACATTGTAACTTATCTGTAATTTTGTAACTTTGGCTATAAAGTACAGCATAGGGAATATAGTCAATAATATTGTAATAACTATGTATGGTGTCAGGTGGGTAGTACTAAAGTTATTGGGGAGATCATTTTAGAAGTTACATAAATGTCTACCCATTATGCTATATACTTGAAACTAATATAATATTGAATGTCAATTGTAATTGAAAATTTTTTTAATTAAAAAAAATTGATGCTCTAGCTTCCAAGTTTAAACAGATAATGCATGTTTGGGCACTGAGGCTTCTGTGTCAAATTTTCCTGGAACATAGTATTACACGTTCTGGTCTAGAGAATCAGTGATTTCAGAATTTTTTTGGCAATTTCCATTAGTATATTTTCTGTCCTATTTTTTCTCCATTTTTAGATATACCAATTTTCCTTTTGTTGCTATCGTCTTTGAGTTCTATGACTATTATCTAATGTTTAAATTTCTTCTTTCCCTTTTACTCCCACTGATTACTTCAGACTTTTTTTATGTCAATATGTCAGGTTTTATCCATGTGCCTCCTACTCGTCCTATTGCTACTTGCTTTATCACTGCGACAACAATATTGTTTTGCCTCTCTATTTATTTGCTTGTCTCTGGCATCCCCTTTTTATTTCATTCTATAGCTTTATCATTTTGCCTTTGGTTCCCCTTTCATTGAATTCATGCTATTTTAAGTTCTTTATAGCAAAAAGCAACATTTAGATAATACGTTTCTATTTCAGAGCCAGTACTTTCAGAACAAATTCTTCCTCTCTTCGGCATTTTATAACCTTTCTTGTTTTTCATCTTGAGCCTTTATTCTTGACTAGCTTCCATGCATCTTCTTTTCACTTTGCTCATATTTAACCTGAACGGCTCTATCAAGACAAAATAATTATTTCTTGGCTCTCCTCCATATTATCTGACCCTTTCATCATCCCATTTATTTTCAGTCTGAGAGTTGGAAAGTTCAGGTTCTACCCAGGATGAGTTCAGCTGGAACTACAGACCCGGCTGCTGCTCTTGCATCTCTGCTCATAATAAATACAGGCCCGACATCTGGGTCCATGCCTTTAAGTTGTCTATGTCATGCGATATTATCCTCATTTTCCCTATTTCCCAAAAAGGCGAATGCCTGAACACCCCACAGCTGGCTTCTCTCTAAAGGAAGGAATACTAGAGAGACTTCTTAGGGCTTTGTCCATTCACGTCCTATTCCCTCAACTGCCTCAGGGAAGCAGGAATAAGGAAGGGAAGAGAATTAGGAGCTGAGAGGGTTCCTAGAGTCTGTGGGTCTTTCTTTCCCTGGCTGCTACATTGCATAAAGCTATACCTCTGCCTTCATTTGATGGCTGCCAGGATACTTTCTGCTGGTTTTTAAATTTATTCAATCTTTGAGTAGCATACCATTGGCTTTTGGGAGAGGGAGATTCTGTGATTTGGCCTCATTCCATCATCTTATCCTGGAAGTAGAGATAATGTTGTATATCTCAGGAACTCTCTTCTCCAAAGTAACTCTAAGTAAGCTTCCCTATTCAACAGTAAAAACATAAAACATTGTTAATTTAACCCGAGGGGAAAATGGTTCAGAGATAACATTTCTATTGAAATATATGCATATGTGTGTGCATGTATAAGTAAATGTGAAAACCAAATAAAGAACTGGACATATTTCATTGGGTAGTTTTAGGTATTTATAAAAAACAAATGACAAGATAATTGCCTTAGCATCAGCAGGAAATTTAAAACCAGGATCTACAGTACTCTTTATGGCTGAGTTCTGAAAAGGAAATCAAAATCCTCCATTTAATGCTTTCTTTGTATTCACTATTGTTCTAATTTCAACAGAAATGCCAAGGTGTAGTCAATATATTTTTCATATAACCCCAACTTAATGGTCAATATTAAAACCTCAAAAGACTTAAAAACATAATTTAAAAGCAGAATCCTTCACAAAATACTGGAAGAAAGAAATGGTCAGTAATACTTTACAGATTTCCTGGGAATTCTAGTGAACATTTTTCTATTGGTGAAGAAAATTGTTAAGGAGCTTTACTTTTGTGTCCCCCCAGAATAAACACAGAAGCTTCTTTTGTATTCTGTGTCATGCTGGGTTGAAATTATTTATATTATTTCATGTGCCAACAGCAAGGTAACAAGACGATGAAAACCTTTCTGAAATCATGTGACAATCTAACCTGATATTTTGAAAAGGCCCTAAAAATAGTTCTTAAAGCAATTGATCCTCTCTGGCCCCAAGATCAAACAATGCCAACTCCAGAGATAAATTATTGGGACTGGATAGATCTGAGGAATACACATCATAGTAATTCTGTTGAGAAGCAATGAGTTAGCAATAATACAGCTGCTTTAATAAGTACAAGTAACAGAGTGAACACTTTTAAAACAATGTGTAATATTTTACTTTGTTCTAGACAAAACTAAGATTATTTTTCTACAGAAACTTGATTTCCCAGTTATCTTTTTTTTTAAGATTTATTTTTATTGTTTTTGACAGAGAGAAAGAGAGAGAGATACAGAGACAGAGACAGAGAGAAGGGGGAGGGCCCAGAACAGTCTCCATAGTTGCACACCATCGATTTTTCCACATAGTTTCATTCCACAGGTGGGCGGGGCTGCACAGGGCAGGAACTGGGCTGGGGACTCGCCCAGGTGAGAACTGAACTGGGGGCACTCCCCAGTTCAACATGTGGGTCCACACGGCTGGGGCTGGAATTTGATCCTTAGTCCCCGGGGCTGCAAAGTGAGCACTTAACCCACTGAGCCATCCTGGTTTCCCCCTCCCAGTTATCTTTATCCTGCCAAGTGACAAGCAGTTTATGCTGGGCACAGCTGGATGATTCAGGATATATAAACTACAGTCTCCATCTTTACTTTCAGCTGCCCTTAGAATCAAAGGTGTGGCTAAACTATAAATGCAACCTTTTTTTTTTTTTTTCTTAAGTGCAGAAGCACCAGGCTTCATTCTAAGTCTACTCAGCTAAGCCAAGTAGATGATTGTGTCAATTGTCTGGATAACTGAGACAAAATCTAAGCAGGAGTAATAACAACAATAAAACCTAATTCATAACCTTTGAAATTTAATGAGACTAATTACTGTATGTAAGTATGTGGGTGTGTTTTCAATCATTCATATATATATATATAATTCTCTGTGCCTAGCACCTTTTATCAGAGGATTCAGAAAAATTCCATTATCCTTTCAGGAACACACACACACACACCCACACACACACAATCAAAAAGCTACCCTTAGGGGTCACTATACCAATTTACACTTGCTCTTGCGCTACTCTCAATACCCACAGGTCACCTTCATCTCAGCATGCTTTAGCCTTAGCCCAAATGCCCAAATTACACACAAAATCTCAATCACGACCGTCGAACGCTTCCTGCAGCAGCCCGATCTAGTCCAGTATGCAGTGCCCGGCACCTCCGCGTGTGCACTCCGTTCCTGTGCCACGTAAGTCCTGAGCTCCCTCCTTAGGTCCGCTCACCGTTCATGTGGACATTGTCGAGATGCCTCCCCAGCATCCATTACTCTCCTCTCCCACTGAGTGGCAGCCATGACTCTTGAGTTAAATGGAGCCTTCCTTCAGTCCCAGGAATGATCACTGGCTTAAATTATTCAGGACGGTATCTCCTCTACCACAACTTTTATTAATAACCCAAAGATAAGTCAGTAGTATAGGGCATTTTCTTGGCCATACCACGCAAATGAGATATAGACATGTGACCTAAAATTGTTCCAATCAAGATAAAACTCAATTCCTTTTTCAATGGTTGAAGAACAAGTTCTCTGCATAACTCCACTCCCTCACTGGGGAAATTAACAAAATGTGTGTAGTTTAGGAGATGCTACCAGTATCTTGTTGACTTACAGAGGAAGACAGATGGAAAGAATTATAGGTAAAAAGCATCATAGCCCTGAAGGTATTGTAAGCCAAAGGGTTAAATTACTCCTGAACCCTGTCTACGTCTACAGTTTCCAGTTTCATCAGCCAATAGAGTTCCTTATTGTTTTTACCAGTCTGGATTTAGTTTTTGTTATTTGCAACACAAAGGCACTTGACTGACATATCTTGGTCCTACTTCCCAAGCATATTAGGATAATGTTTTGGTGGTTATAACAAAGATCTTAAACAATAATGACTTAGTCCCAGGCCGCTACAGTGGTTCCATGGTGTTGGGGCCCAGGTTCTTTCCATCTTGTTGCCCTGTCAAACCTTGGATGTGTTGTCATCTATATGGTTGAAAGTGGCTCATTATCAAGTTCATGTTCCTGGCTAAAGGATGAGGAAGGGGAAAAAGAGGAAGGAAATGGCATACCCTTTTCTTTTGAGGGTACAATTCAGAAGTAGCACACGCCATTGTGGCCATATTCTATTGACCAGAAAATGGTGGTATGGCCACATTTAGTTATAATAAAAGCTGAGATATTTCATCTTTACCTGGACAGCCATATGTACAGCTAAAAGTCTTCCACTATGCAAGAAGAAAAGAATGGATATTGGAGGAAAACCAGAAGTACTCTACCCTGACCTTGACCACAGATTGTCCTATGTGGGTGCAATAATCTATCTCCCAAGATCTATCAAATCACTTCCATTTGTTCTTTTAAACCTGTTTAATATCCACTTCAATCTAGCAGAATCCCAATCCCATCTGCAGAGTTCTACATGAAAATAACCCCATATTGTGTGTATGTTTGTGTGCATACCAACTAAAGTTCAAACTCTGGCTAATTTGAATATTCTATAACTAATTTTAATCTGTGAAAGGACAAACTGGAGTTAGCTAAAATTGTTTTCACTTGATGGCATTAAAGATTTTTAAAAATAATAGATTAACAAGTATAGGCACTTACTCTCTAAGGCCAGTTAATGCCAGAATGGTTTGCTTTTTAAATCATTTCAAAATGACTAATGTTAAGTGTTTTGGACAGTGGCAACCTTGGCCAGAATTCTGAATTTCTTTTAATATATAAAATGCATCAGTTTGTATTATCTATTAGTGTTCATCCACATTATTGTAACTTCCCAGTGCCTAGGAAGCTGCAGTCACCTGTAGAGTTTTAAAACAAACATCTCATTAAAGTGCTGGCTAAAAGATAAAAGGCCAAACCCTGACATTGATATTTGGTACATATGCATCACATAGGTACCTTGAATGACAGACTTAGATGTATGTACATGTAGTAGTTGCTGATTGTCACAGAAGATGAGTCTGTTTTCATCCTAATGCCCAGCTAGGAGCTCTACTAAGGAATACAATGTCCCTTAGGATGAGGGACAGACCAGAATTGGGATTTATAATACACATGATCACTAAAACGATCTACACCAACCCTGAAATCATGTATTAACCACCAACTGTGTCCCAAGCACTAAGTGAGGTACAGGAAAAGATAAAGAAGAATGAGACAAGGTCCCTAGTCCTATGATGTATTCAGTTGGGTATTATAGACAATGTTGTCATTCAGTGTCCCCATTGCTTGCAGGAAAATAATCCTGTGTCTTGGCAAGACACATAGGACTTAAATAATGCACCGACTCCTATTTACTTGGCACTTGCCTATAACAATCTACATCCTCTCCTTACATCAGCACTTGTAGTTACAAGAACATTTCATGCTGTTTCAACTCTATATATACTCCTACCTCAGCCAGGTCTCCTGTCAAGAGTCAGCTCAGGTTTCAACTTCACTGTGAAGAAAGTTTTCCCCAGTATTTAGTTCTCTACAAAGAAATCATTCTCCCTGATTATACTCATCACATTATTTCTGATAATTTACTGACCTCTTTCACTCATTCACTAGTCTGTGGGCTTCTGCGAGACAGTAATTTTATCCTGTCCATCTTTGTACCTACTGTGCCTAGAATAGAGCCTTGCACAAAGTAGGGGTTCAATAAAAAGATGTTGAGTTAATGAATAAAGGATCAGTTGTATTAAGTTTGTAAATAAACTCAGTGCAAATTACTGTAATTCATGAATATCTCAAATTCCACGGGAGTCACTTGAATTCTCTGAACATTTCTCACCATCATTGTTTGGAATAACACAAGCTTTTGGCTTCCACAGGGGATTCTTTTAGAAGATTTATTGTTTGTTGTGCATGATGCAGTTTGAACTTTTTATTCTGTGTAACAAACTGATACTAAACACTAAATAAATCTTCACTACCACCACTCTGCACCATTTTCTGAGCAAGCACATTATTGTTTAAGAGCGTATAAGACAGTGGTACACTATGGGGGAAATCCCCTTGTCCAGAAACCACTGTGGGATCCCTAATTCAAACGTACTAATTGTATTGGTAATCTAACCTACTGCATCATTTAAAAACCAACATTGGGAAGAGTCAAAGTGGGAAACAGTAGATGCTGATTGGGAAAGGGCAGTGCAGCATCCGGCAGTTTTCTCTCCTGTGAAGATGTAGAGAGATCTTCCTCTTGAACTATTCAAAAGTCCATTGTACAACCAGTTACCAGAAACTACTATTTAGACAGAAGAATAGCCCTGGGATGCTTCCTCAGCACTGTCAAAGGGCAGCTACCTACATGACATGATATTAAAAGATATACCCCAAAGTCTGAATGCTGCCAGCTTTCTGCCCATTATTAGACCACTCTTTTTGTTGAAGGCATTAGGTCTACTCCTTCCTTTTATGGAACTAGAAGCACTAGAGTCATATTAAAGATGCAAGTCTGCTTTTTCATTCCTTTTGCCTCATGTCATCTCTGTTAGTGCTATCAAGGAGCTGTATTCTATAGTGTTGAGGATCACAAGATTTGGAGGCATGTATTTCTTGGTACAAATCTAGCTCTTCTTCCACTGACAGCTGCATGACCTTGGGCAAGTCACATCAACTTCTGAGCTGCAATAACCTATAAAATAGCAATAAGAATAATTACTTCTAAAGCTATGAGGATTTAAATAAGATAAATGTTAAGTGCTTAGCATAGTTTGTGGCTCGTAGTAAATGAAAATACATTATTGTTGTTGTTATTGTTGTTACTACTACAAATAATAACAACTCAGCTTTGAGAAGGGCATTAACTCACTGTGGCCACAAAGTCTATAGTGAAGAGACATGTATTCAATATTAATCCAAAAGATAAAAACCCCAGAAAATATGTTCCCATTATAAGCATATGATGTTGTCTATTATTAACCATGATCAAACAAGGCATCACAGTAAATCTTTGGAAAAAAGAGTATAATATCCACTCACCCAGGATAAGGGGCCATTAAAAATCAAGCACAAGAGATGATGTAGTCAAGAGACGCAGTAGCACAAGATGTATGAGGCTGGTGATGGAATGACTGGGCATCCTGTTTTACAGAAAACTATTTTTTTGTAAGTAGAGAGAGCATGCTCTAAAATATTGATTAAAAGTATAGTATAGTAAAATACATAGACAAGTAAATTAGTTATTATCATTATCAAGTATTATGTACTATATATAAGTGTGTATACTATACTTTTATACTCTTGGCAGTGCAGTGGTTTATATCAGCATCACCACAAACATGTGAGTAATGCACTATGCTATGATGGATAATGGCTACAAATGTCACTAGGTGATAGGAATTTTTCAGCTCCATTATAATTTTATGGGACTGATGTATTATATATGTGGCCCATTGTTGACCTCAATGTCATTATATTGCCCATGACAGTATATATATGTATGTGTGTGTGTGTATATATATATAGTTCTGGTTATTTTTTAAAGATTTATTTTTATTGTTTTTGACAGAGAGAGACACAGAGACAGAGAGAAGAGGGAGGGCCCATAACAGTTTCCGTAGTTTGCACATCATTGGTTTTTCCACATAGTTTCATTCCACAGGTGGGCGCGGGGATGCACAGGGCAGGAACCGGGCCAGGGTCTCACCCCGGTGAGAACTGAACTGGGGGCACTCCCCAGTTCAACATATGGGTCCGCACAGGCCGGGCTGGGATTCAATCCTCGGTCCCTAGGGCTGCAAAGTGAGCACTCAACCCACGGAGCCATCCCAGCTTCCCCATACAGTTAAGTCTTGAACAATGAGGGTTTGAACTTCAAGGGTGAACTGAACTCCACTGGTCAATTGAAAATAAAACTGTTAATATACATAAGTGGACCCATGCATTTCAAACCCACATTGTTCAAGGCTCAACTGTACTATATACAGACTGATCGATATAAATATGAATATAGATTTACAATAAGAGTGGCATTAAGAATTCATATCATGGGGAAGCTGGGATGGCTCAGTGGGTTGAGCGCTCACTTTGTAGCGCCAGAGACCGAGGATCGAATCCCGGCCCCGGCCCGGGCAGACCCATATGCTGAACTGGGAGCTACCCTAGTTCAGTTCTCTCTCTGTCTCTGTATCTCTCTCTCTCTCTCTGTCAAAATAAATAAATAAATAAAAATATATAAAAAGAATTCATGTCAGTACCCTAAAGGTAAAGAAATCTGGCAAATACCGTCCCAGGTGATCAAGGTTAACATCACCAATGATAAGTCAGGTCAGTAGCATGTACTCCTGACTGAAATGCTGAGAAAGACACTGTACTCTGTGGTGTTTGTCCCCCAAATCCATAACCACAGTGCCATCATGAGAAAAACATCAGACAAACCCCATCTAGAGGGCATTCTACAAAATATCTGGCCAGTACTCCTCAAAAGTGTCAGTCATCAAACACTAGGAGAGTCTGAGAAACTGCCCTAGGCAAGAGGAATCTAAAGAGGTGTGACAACTAAATGTAATATTATGGTATCCTGGATGGAATCCTAAAACAGAAAAAGGACAGTAAGGGAAAGTTCAGAAAACATGAATAAAGTATAGACTTTAGTTAAAAATAATGTATCAACATTGATTCATTAATTGTAACAAATGAACCATAGAAACCTAAGATGTTAGCAAGAAAGGAAACTGGACGTGGGGCTTATGGGAACTCTCTGTACTATCTTTACAAATTTTCTATAAACTCAAGCCTATTTTAAAATGATGTTTAAATAATTATTAGAAATAACTAAACAAACAGAATTCTACATGTAAAAAGAGAGTCTATCACACAGACAGTACAGCACAGACTACTGGGGCCCGATTTCAGAGTCTCCAAGGAAGAGGCCTCAGCCATCCACCGCGTACTGCCTGCCTCACTTGCTGTTTACTACTGTTTCTCTCCCAGGTCACAGGCAGTGTAGCACAGGAAAGGAGAGCTGTTTGGAATGGAAGTCAAAGTGTAATGTATCCAGCCGAAAGAGAGCAGGGAGACAGAGAAAAGTGGGTCACATTAATCCTCTTACCTCTCAATTGTCTGAAGCAATAAATGATGATTTCCCAAGTAAGAAAAAGCCAGGGGATCTCGCCTCCCCCCCACCCCGCCGGATTATATGGGGGATCAGATCCTACAAAGAAGATTGCTTTTTCACTTGAATAATTCAGGCCAAGGTAGATTTGGGTGTCCTGAATTATCTGGATAGTTGCCCTGATTCTTTGCTTTGACTGTGGAGACCTGGCCTTTGAGGGAAATGGGCCATTCATTCCCTGAGATACTCGTTTCCTTCCTGGAGGATGAACATTTCAGTGAAAGGCCTGGACACTTTCACATCTGGATTGAATTAGGAGCTTGTATGGGGGCTGCTGATGCATGTAAAGGAGGCGAGTCCTACCCAGCACAGTGCCTGGTGCAGAACCGTCTCTGCCTCTCCCTTCAGCATGCAGTAGTCAGGTGAGCCAGCCAGAATCACAGCTCCGGGGACTCTGGTTACAAGTGTCTTCTCTCCCGTGGTTTTTTAGTCAAATGAGAAAAGGAGGCATCCTGTTTTTGTGATTTCATTTTGATAAACAGCTATTTTCTGCCTGTCCTGTGTGTTTATCCCAGTGCAAAAGACATGTTGTCTTTATCAGTTTCACCATGGGGATGGTGGATTGTTGTATAGGTTGACTTTTTTAAGTGGTGGAAGCTGAGAGAATTAAATGTTACCTGAAAATTCCTAACTCCATTTCTCCCCTTTGTAAAACTGACCTTTTATAACATAAAGGGATCTTTCCATTTTATTGTTACTTTGAGATAGGCAAAAAGATGGCACCTGGCCTGCATCTGGCTTAGTAAGGTTGTGACCTTGGTCTTGATAAAGAAAAAAGATTTGTTCATAAAATTAAAATTAGTTGCCATTTTAGCAAGTGAGATTTGGGTTTGGGTTATTATGGTCAGATGTAAAGCTTCCCCAGTGGTGAAATTCTTGGACAATCCAGAAGTCTCCTTTGCTGAGGCTGCTTAGATATTAGAAATGGTAATGAAAGAAAATTTTAAATGTTAAATATATAAATTCTAAATGTATTACTGATTCCAAATGCTAACTTCATCTGAAATCACATATAAACATGAAGTATAAAGAGTGTGCATTAACAACCAGAATTTGGATTAAGAATTGTTTTCTAAAAGTCACAGAAGCAAATGTAAACTCAGATTCAATAGACTTAAATTCAGAGAGGTTTAAATTATATCCCCTGATGTAAAATGACATACAGAAAGTCAGATTTCACTCTGTTGAAGCCTAAAGCCATGTGATTTTTCTAGCTCGGTACAGACTGGGATTCAGGAGGTCTTTGACTTAGCCCAAAATTCTGTACTTCCAGCAAGCTCCCAGGTAAGGCTGATGCTGTCAGACCACGGATTCAAGCAATATTCTGCCCTTTCCTCTGAAAAAGTCACAATTCAGTTTATCAAGTTTTATTTTAATCAATCCTCCAATTTTTCATTTTTACCAGTAATGAGTGGAGCCAGAGACAAAATAGCTCTTATTATTATTTTTTTTTTGCAGACATCATTCAACATTAGTAACTTTATCAGTTGCTTCAGAAATTTAAGTTGCCCATTATGTACTATATGTACTATATCCACGCACCATTTCCCAAATTGTGTTGCTTAGAATATAAGCGACTTGTGAGATGTTTCCATATTCAAATACACTGGGAAATGCTGTATAAGGTGGAACAGCACCTTAAGAGATCAGAACTAAACACTGTCTGACACCAAACATATTTCATTAGAGGATGTTTTTCTCATGGGTAACCCATGAATTACTGAGATGGTCCATGGAGCAGTATGGGAAGAACTGAGAATAGTGGAATATTCTCTAATATCTACCGTGTTTCCCCGAAAGTAAGACATCTCCCGAAAATAAGACCTACTTACAGTTTTACCTCTCGCTGAAATACATATAAGGCATCCCCCCGAAAATAAGACCTAGCGCATCTTTGGGAGCAAAAATTAATATAAGACACTGTCTTATTTTCGGGGAAACAGGGTAAGACACTGTTTTATTTTCGGGGAAACAGGGTATAAGACACTGTCTTATTTTCAGGGAAACAAGGTAAGTATAGAAGACTTAAATCACTGTCTTCAAACAATATTGTATCTCTTCCTGTATAGTCTTATCTATTTAAAAATATCTTCCATAGAGAGCCTACCTTAACCACCCCTTCTAAAATAGCACCCACAAGCCCTTGTGTTTAGCTCCTTATTCTCATCATTTTTCTTTTTGCTACTCACACACTCTGACATTGTTTGTTTGCTTCTTGTTGTACTACCCAATCCCCCTAGAATGTGAAATCCATAATACCAGGCATTTTTCTTTCTCACTGCTCTACCCCTGAATTCCAAAATCATTTCTGGCACACAGAACACAGGCTCACAGGCATAAGCAAGTGGGGTAGAGGGAGGTCACCAGCCTGGAGCACCTAAGAACCTAGCTGTGTGTGGACAGGCCTCTGCCTCCGAGCATTGTGAGAGGGGCTGAACCATGGCTGCCCATCTGCTTCTCCACAAGGCCCTGACTTACATCAAAGGATAGACTATTAGGAGCATATAAAAGCTCAGAACTAACACCACTGACGCCAAATTAATCATACCCACAAATAAATCTTGGAAAACTTACATAGTAACATAAACCTTGATTTTTTTTCCACAAAAGTTTGACCTAATTGCAAACTATGATTATGTTTTTTGCCAAATAAGGTAGCTGAGAATGTTTTATTTCCTAAAACTGACCAGACAAGTTATGGAACCACTCCACCCAAGAAGCAGGGAAGAACTGGGCCCCCAAAGCAAAAGGGAAAGGCCTCAGGGTAGGCTGACCAGACGTACCATTTGAAAAGGGACAAAAACAACGGTACTGTCCCATTTCAAGTGGTACGTCTGGTCAGCTTAGTCTCACTGGGCAAAGTTGAAGGTGTCAGTAGGCTGACCAGATGTACCTTTTAAAACAGGACAGGACTGGTTGTATTCTATCCCATTTATAACGGTATGTCTGGTTAGCCTACTCAGGGAATAAGAACAAAGTTTTTGTTTGAAGCCTGATCCTTCAATACACCCTCAAGTATACTGTTAACTGGTTCTTACTTGCAATAAATTAAAATGTGCTTTCCTCTCCATAAGCATGTTGGAATTTCCCAATATTTTATACCAGGAAGTCAGGTTCAGCAAATACTTTCTTATATTAATATAACTGAGCCAAAACAAAAGGCCACAATTTTACAAATTAATGGCTTAGTGGGATATAAGAGCAAGCAGAAGCATAATTAATGAATCCGTTAACTGTCCTTCCTTGTTGTAAGCATTAGCATTAAGTATTTAGCTTTAAGTATCCATTAGACAGGAAATAATACAGTTCCCACAGGCGGCCTAGAAGTTCGGAAAAAGGTTTTTCTTCTGAAGGTCTTCCTACCTCACCCACACCGCAGATGAAGAAAGCTGAGGACCCAGGAAGTTCAGAGGACATGACAGAGCTCCCAAACGCCTGTAATAATGGTGTAAGAGTGTTTCAGACCGACTTTTGTGGGTTTTTAACATATTAAAGGAAACTGATCTCTATTCAAAGATTATGAAGGGAAATGTTCTGAAATAGGCACCTTTTAATTTGCTCTCAAAGATTTTCTTTTCTTAAGTTTCCAGCTGCTTTCAATCGTTCTTCCACAAATATTTGCTGAATACCCACTATGTTCCCAACCTTGTGTTGGCTGCCAGCAAGAAAAATGATTAATGTTGAGTGATAATTCTGCAAGGGTCACTGCATTTCTGTATGTCTTAATGAGGTGTTGCCAGTTTTGTTGACTATCCTTTCAAGAATGTTTGTATAAAAATGGAAAGGAAAATAACGTTTGGATAGCAAACAGCCTGGGAAGACAGAGTGGCTCCCTCCCCAGCAGATGGCAGGTTGTTTCCCAACAAGGATACGATGCCTCTGGGCAAAGGTAGGGCAGGTTTGCTGGAATAGCAGCCTCTTAGAAGATGGAAAGTTTCCTCTAAGCTAATTGTGCTTTGGCTGTAACACAAACTGTGTGTACAGCATCCACTGGGGCTGCTCTGCATTATCCCGTGGGATTTGGGGGCAGGGAAGTGATGCAACATGTAACCCATGCTGTCCTGTGAGCAAGCAAGTTCTCTGTCTCTGACCCAGGAGTCTCCAGTCCTCTGCCAGTACCCATGACACTGGCAGGCTAACTTGTTACCTTGCAAGCAGTGTAAAATCTCCAGCCCTACACAGTTCTTGACATTCAATTATATCAAGGAACTCATGATCTTTGGGGAAAGTAAAAACCAAATAAAAAATTCTAAAGTAATATGTACATGCAGTAATAGAAACATGCTTCAGGTGTTGTGGGTGTGCTACAAAATTAGGGAGGAAAGACAGTCAAGAACATTCTCCAGGAGGTGATCAAACTTGAGATGGAATCTTCAAGTAGGTATAGGCGTCAGCCAGTTGAAGAAGAGGGCAAGCACTCAAAGACATGGCAGCAAAACCACAAGTGTGTGCAGAGAACTAAGTGATTCACTGATGCAGAAGCATAAAGTACAAGCCTAGGATTGGCTCAGGCTGTGGCTGGAATGGCAAGTAAAAATCAGGTTGCACCCCTGTGTCTCTTCACAGAGGCCCAAATTCTAGTTGTAGCACCATGGTCTCCTAAGAGAGGCACACAAGGCAATTACTGTGGTGCTGGAAGAAATATATTGGAATATACACACACTTATGTGTATATGTATGTGTGTGTGTGTATATATATATATAATTGAATGATAATGTAACCTTATTAGTATCTAATATATGGATTGACATTGACTACCTCACTTGATCTGTATTTCAGATTCTCATGCGTCACACAGCAAAGGGGAATCCCCAAAGGAAGTGTGAAGCTCCTCCATCACTAGCATGTTATAACATTGCTCATGAGTACTCAGTTAAGACTATGTGCAGATTATACTACCTACTTTTATTAAACTAACCCTCACAACATGGACAAGTGACTTAAAAAGATTCCTGCACAGAAACCATAGACTGATGATAGCAGTAATAAAGCAAATACAAACAAATGACCCCCAAATGGGCCATCACTTCTAGTCTGATCTCCAATGGCCACATTACATCACAAGCTAAAATCAATGACAATCAGTGTCTCTTGATTCATGAGATTAGCTAATGACAGTATCATCACAATTGGCAACATTTAAAAACTGAGCATACTAACCACGGAGTCAATCATTACAATTTTTTTCAACACTGCTTAATGTTATGCATACCTCAACCCAGAAACTATTGCTGGAAGATGTATTAAAAATACTGTTGCATACATCAAGAGAGTTGTATTAGTATAAATTATGCAATGTAGGAGGTTTGCTACACAGTTGGATGAAAGTACTGGGGTTTCAACATGTCTCAGCTTATGGTACTTGTTAGTATGTGTTTCCAGTGATAAAATACAAAAAGAGTTCCTTTGGTGAAAGACTCAAGCAGTGATTCTCAGCTCTAACTGCACATTAGAACTAACTGGGTAAGTTTTAAAAATGTTCATGGCCAGGTCCCTTCCCAGACCAATTAAATCAGAATTGCTATAAATACTTCTTCCATTAGGAAGGAAAGCTGCAGCAATAGCATTGCTCCATGAAATACATTCCCGAGTCATTCACAAGCAACTCACTGCTAAAAGGAGTTAGAGTCAGGATTGCAGAAACTGCTACTGGGGTCATCAATGGACAGTCACTTCTGTTACATAACACGACATATGCATTCCTAAAAATCACAACACCCACACTCTGCAAAACTGCAACAAAAACCACAGACTCGCAGAAAATGGAGTTAAGGGCACAACATTCAAAAACTTCATTAGTGCTAGATTAAAAAAAACAACAACAGCTAAAATTTAATAAAAACAGAAGCTCCAGTTTTACATGTGTTGAATTTCTAAGAAATACATAACTATGTAATAAATTTTGCATTGCACCTCAAGTGAAAAATGCCTGAAGGTTTATAGAAATAGGTGTTGGAAGGACTGTAGCTTATCAGGTATTGTGAAGTGGGGAAGGAGGGTTATTTGAAATTGGATGGAAACTTATAACACCAGGTATTAAAGGTATGGCTCATAACACACATGCTGTGTTATGTAATGTGGTAAACTGAGGCAGCTAGTAGATGTTTGAGGTGTGTGCGTGTGTGTAAATTTAGCTATTTGCTACACTCACCTAGGTTCATGTAGTGTTTCTCATGGATGAAATTATGCATAAGCAAACACAAAATTTGTGTTATGCTCAAAGCATGCCCTAATATATGAATTGCATTGGAACAAATTTGCATTTTTCAAATAAACTTTATAGCAGAACTGACAATACCTTTGCAAAACAACACACTGAAATAAAGCATATTCTTTCAATAATTTGCAATTAGATAAAGTGTGACCAAGAAAATCTTTTATGTCACATCAAAGTTTGCTGTTGATTGCATTGTAAAGAATTATTGAACCGTAGGTTGGGTTATCCATATTAATTATGCAAAACAAGACAAGTACCCATAATTTACCAACCTCTCCTAATAAGACAAATGCCTCCTGCAATATGGTACCAAGTAGATATTTGAATAAAATTACACACACACAAATTCCCCTTCATCATCAAGGTAGCAATTTAACCAGAAGGGGTAAAGTGAAGGCTTTTCAAAAGAGATTTGGGCTCTGGAGAGAGTGTTTTGAAAATGAATAATTGAAAACGATTCTATTATTAGGTAATTTTTTGTTGAAAACTGTGTGTGTACTATATACTACATAAAAACTTTCATATCTCTACACATTAAATTGGAAACTCTATTTTCCAATCCATCTATAAATCTTCAACATGAGGAGCTCCTGTCTGCAAGTTTTGAAACTAATTATATTATAAAAGTATTAAAAGCATCACTCCCAATTAGTTTGAATGGAAAGTCATCAGAAAAAATTGAAATTTACTGTCTAAATTTAATTTTTTTTAAACTTTACATTATTGACAAACGAGGTTAAAAAATGAGTATCTAGAGTTAATAAATTCAACCAAAGACCTACTTATTCCTTTTGGACACATGTATCTTTGTAAGAAATCTTTTCCAGATTTCACAGCCAATAAAACCAAGCACAGAGCTAAGCTAACCTTGCAGTCAGAACTCAGATCATTTCATCACCAAGTGCTAGGCTAAGATTTTCAAACAATTTTTTTCAAAATATTTGAACTCATATTAAATCGCAATCACATTGCTCAGTATCAAGTAAAAAAGATTTTGTATTACTAATAAATAGGATAAAATACATTATTTTAAAATGTTTTGCCTTTAACTTATCCCCTTTTTCCTCATGTCTAATATATTAGTATGTCTGGATAGTTTATAAATAAATAAAAATAAAAATCCATAAATATATAAATACATTTGCAATCTTTTTACTGATAAACATCATCATCAAAATGTTTTGGAACCACTGTGAGAACTGATAGGGAGATGAAGCTGCTGGGATTAGAAGTCCCATTTTAGAGAGGTTAATTTTTCTTCTATAAAAGAAGCCAAGTAGTAGGCAGCCCAAGGATGGGGCTCATGCAAGGCCCAGACTTTTTCTGTGTTTCCACAAAGCCTTCTTTAACATATGGATTAGCCCTCATGCACCCAAAATGACTGCTGCACCCTTAGACATTATGTCCGCATTTCAGGCAGGAAGAAAAGGGAAAGGAGAAGGGAATAAAGATAGAACATACACATTAACTGAAGGCTTAAGACAGATAACCCAGGGCTATGCACCCAGGGGGAAAAATCTAGGGAGGTCAGGTGAGACTCTTATTGTATTGTACATATCAATATATCAAGGCAGACAATAGAGCCAGAGGCTGAGAGCCGGGCATCAGTAAGAGTTACTGTACAGGGGATACCAGGATGACTCAGCAGGTTAAGCACTCGCTTTGCAGCACAGGGGTCCGAGGATAGAATCCTGGCCCTGGCCCTGGCCCTGGCCCGTGTGGACCCATAATCTGAACTGGGGTGTGTTTCCCATGTGGGAGGCCCCCAGTTCAGTTTTTGCTGGGGTGAGCTCCCCATACGGGGGGGGCCCTGGTTCGACCCCCAGCTCAAGGGGGCATGCCTCCCATGTGGGAGGCCCCCTGTCCATTTCCCACCCTGTGCCCCCTCACCCCCACCCAAATGTGTGGAATGAAACTATGTCGAAAACTGATGATACACAGCTATGGAGACTGCTCTGGGCCCTCCCTGTTCTCAGTCTCTGTCTGTCTCTCTGTCAAAACAATACAATAAATCTTTAAAAAAGGAGTTACTGTACAGAATGAGCAGAAAGCCTGGTTGCTAGGGCTGTATCCTGGCAGTGAGGGGCCAAGGTAAGCCTGTCCTAGGGAGGGGTCAGGGCAGGTGCCCCATAGGGTCCTCACCAAGGGTAGAGCCAGCTCTACATCAGAAAGCACAGGCTCTGAAGACATAAAGTCAGCACTTCTCTGGAAAGAGTCATCAGCTCAACGTATAAAAAGACTATGAAAAGGAAAAGCTAAATGAGCTGCTCATAAGCCCTACTCCCTCTCACAATTTTTAACCCATTAACTCATTTCTGCAAACAATAGTGCATCGGAGCAGCCATGGCTTTGGGAAATCCCTGATTGAAAATGCTGGAAATTAAGCTATGAATGCTCTCATTCATACACATGTAAAGTAACCTTAATGATTTTAAGCTACGACAGGCAACCCAAACAAAGGGATAAATACAGAATGTCCATAATTTAGAATGGCAGACAAGTTCTCTCTGGGATAATTTTATCCTGATGAGAAAAAGTTATCCTGATTTATGTTCTGCATGATTTTCTTACACATTGCATTTTTGAGATTTTTTTGCTCTGCAATTGGATATTTTGTTAAAAACAGTAGAAATAGTAACACTTATGGCCAAGATTAGATATGTCTTGCAACAGTGTGTCCAGACTATTTTCTATTGCTTAAGACTCAAAAGTCTTGTGCATTATTCATTTACTCCAAATAGGGCATGTAATAAATTACTGCTGAGATGCAACCACTTCGCAGCATAAGACTGCTCCTATGTACTCTGAAAAATGATTTCTTCTCAGAGAGCTTTTTTTTTTTTCTTTAAGGTCACTGTCATGGATACTCGTGACCCTCCTAATAATAATGTTTAGTCTTTACCTTTCTGCACACTAAACTGTATAAAGATCAATTCCGTAACTTGAAACAGAAACAGAATTTTCCCTCTTGGATTTTACACCCTGAGGGTGCTAGCTCTGGAAAAACTAGTGTTAGGGCCCTCCAGTACAGAGTGAAGTTTCTCTCCAGCCTACAGGCGCCCTTGTTGCCACTCAGAGATGTCACCCCACTGCTTACTCCCTCTCTGTCTCATACTTAAATTCTCTCCTAATTTTAAAAATCCCCTCCTGTATCCTACCTACCCCTGCACGTATGAGATGGTTTATTTCATTCTCTCCATCTCAAGATTCTTGAATGGTACCTAATGTATACTGTCTTCACCTCTCAACCCTCACTCTTGACTCACCACAAGCTCCTGGTCCATCAACCAAGGCCTACTGAACCAGGCACATCTGCGGAAGGTATCTGTGGACACCTACCTCATCTGTACCCTCACAAGACTACAAGGGTGCTTCATAACGGGCTCTCCTTCCTCATCCAGTTCTCCATTCGTCAGCCTTTCTCCAGTCCCATACTGATTCCCCACTCCTCCCTTCCCAACCCTGACGCTGTGGTCAGCTTATTCAGTACCTTACCTTCCTTCTTAGAGGCCCCCTTACTTCCTCATTTCCACAAATCTGACTCAGGCCCCAAAGGGCCCCCTGGGCCCTTTAATACATCTGCACGCTTCTCCAGCTGGCCAGTTAATATGCCATTTCCTTTGTGGTTTGCCAACTCCAACGTTCATGTCTTTGCTAGCAGTACCTCTTGCCACTGATGTGATGCAGTCATTCATGCCTACCACCTGTTCTTAGACAGACATATGAAGTGCCTCCACACACCATTCCCTGATTAATCCCCACACCACTTATTTTACTCAATATCACCTATTACACAGATGCATAATTTCTCCCTAATGCTTGAGTGTGTGATCTTTGTCTCCTATTTCTTTTATGATTATCTTTAATACTACATGTATAATTTTAGAGGCTAAGGTATGCAAACACACACACAAACACATATGAAACTCAATAAGTACTCTGGTGATTAATTCTGATTCAATTTTTTTGTAAAGAACAAAATAGCCATTCTCCGAAAGCCACCATCCACCATCACCCATCTCTACTCACACTCTGTCTGTTTCTCTATCACTGTAGAGCTAACCACACGGTAACACAGATAACTGTCTTTTGCCATCCCTAGGGATTTCCTAGGACCCAGAATGGAGTCAGATTAGCGCTGCATTTCCAGCACTCACTCAATGACTGAGATAGAGTAGGGGCTTGATAAATATTTGTTGCACACAGAAATGAGTTTTGAGATGGAAGATTCAAACTAAGTTGTGTCCAGTGCTCAGCATAAAATTAAGATCTGGGGAGTAGGGAGGGAGCATCCACTATATGGTGATGGAAAGAGAGCTGACTCTGGGTGGTGAGAGTATAATGCAATGCATAGACAATGTAATGTAGAATTATATGCCTGGAACCTTTGTAATTTTTACTAACCAATGACACCCCAATAAATTTAACAACAAAAAATGTTTTTTAATTAAGATCTGGTGGGGCTGGAAGTGGGAAGGAAAGTTATGCAATAATGATACTGTGAAGAAACATATTATAAAATACCTCTTACCAATAAGTTTGTTTTATGTGTATTTTAAAGGCAAATCTCAGCATGATTAACAGTATATGGTGAACTTACAAGGGAATAGGACATGTTAAGAAATAGTTCTGTTTTGAAGGAAATAGTGAAACATAGAGCTCAGGGTCTAATATACAGGCACCCAGTTATTCAGGAAGTTCTTAGTAAGTACCTAGGTATGACAGGCACTGAGCCAAGCACTGGGATTACAAGAATGATGGTCTCTGGCCTCATAGAACCTCTTATAGCCTAGAGGAGTGACATAGACATTAATAAACTAGAAGTAAGGAAAATTAAAATGTAATTGTGAATTGTGGTAAATATTATTAAAAAAAATAAATAAGGGCAGCTACAAGCTTATGTACAGGAGAACCTGAATGAGATAATGCCTGATAGGGGAGAAAATGCATTAAAAAAAAAAAAAAAGAGGTAGGAAAAAAAGACATCTGAATCAATATCAAAAAGTCATAAAGTTGCCCTACAGTCTCCTCCAATTGTCTGTAAAAATACGCCCCCATCCCGCTTCATGATTCTAACAATGGGGATATCCTGTAGAAGATGATCTTCATGTTTCTTGTTTTTAAAGATTGTCATGTGGCCCTCTTAATAAATATGTCACAATGCCCTTACCAACTTCCTTATTAAGGGGCAATTGCTACTATACTAAAACATCTATCTACACATTTATTCTCCTTTTTTTTTTCTTTAAGGAAAATTATGAAGCATGGAAGTGCTGGTTGCGTAGTATAAGCATCTCCACACTCCTTGGAATATCCTGCAGTCTAAGACCCTGCAGTGCAAGAGCTGACCACATCGTAACTGCTAATTGTGGTAACTTTTTACCACAGCTATGTCTGCAGCACCTTTCATTGTCTTCTGTTTTTACTAATTGAATAGAAACAAACCAGTGCCTACTTTTTGTTTCTTTATGTGAGGTTAAACAGTTGTCAAAAGTTGATTTAATACTTTTTTTTTTCTTGTCATTTTGAACAAATTATTTACCTTCTCCAAGTTTAACATTCCTATATGTCAAACAGAAATAATAACAATACCCATCTCCACAGTGTTTCTTCAGAATCAAATGAATAACGCTCTTAAAATGCTGAACCCAATACCTGGGATATAGCAAACATTCAATAGGTGATAACTATTGTGTCTATCCATTAGCAATTTAGTTATTTTAGATTTGTAAGTATTCATTTTATTTTATGCAATAAACATTAACCTGGCAAAATGATTTCTCCCATTCTACCATTTCCTTTATTATCTTAATTTTGTGTTTTCTTGTTGTATAGATGCCTTTGTAAAACAAAATACATTTTGAAGGTAAGCCCATTTACCTCTACTAATATTTCAGCTTTATTGTCTAGATTCTTTGACATCTACTTTGATGGTTTAAATTTATGAGTGTGGGGAGCCAAGAGTTCATTCTTTGGTTCACAATCATTTCCTAAAATTGCCCAAAACGTAACTTTTATGAAGTAAAATGTTGTATAGGATTTAGGGTACAAATGTTTGCATTGGTGGTGACTTTTGAAATCTGCTGTTCAGGAAAACACTCCCCTTGTTTTCACTTGACCGGGCAACACCTGAAGGGAGATGTGGTGACAACTCCCACGCTGAAAGCCTTCCCCTTAACACAAGAGGTAGCTGGTTTTTTCAAAGCAGAGTTTTAGGAACTGAGGCAACAAAAAATTTTGGAAAGTAAGTAGTTGAAAAAGCCACTGTACGGCATCTTACTTTTTAATTTTTTATTCACCAACTAAGAAGTCTAGATCCCCAATTTCAAGGTGTTATTAGCATTAATGGCATAATATGTGAAATTCCTGATTTCATTCATGAGACTTGTTCAATAAAAGATGACAAAATTCTCCCAAATTCCCATGTGTTAAAATATAAGCATAAACCACACACCCCTTCTATAATCACTTTTTTCCCATCTTTCAGCTTTAATGGGAAAGACTCTGGAGAATTATCTCCATCCTAACTCTCTGCCACCCCTGTTCTGGCCACATGATTTGATTTGACTTTGACCTTCACCCTCCTCAAACAAGTGAAAAACTTGGAGTCTGAAGAATGTGTCCCTTACTTACTGTGTTAATATGTGGCAATCTCTAAATCCTTCTCAGGCTCAGAGAGCCCATCAGGAAAATGGAAATAATACTAATAATGAATGCGTATCACAATTAGCTGTAGCGCGGATCCTTGAGTTACAAGACTATTTTTGATGCCAGATTTGACCCCCAAGCAAGAAGTTAGTTAGCAAAAGGAAGCTCCTTTAAACAACACGAACAGGCTCCTGTTTCAGAAAGCAGATGGTATATAAGGTTCATGCAGCTGGTGGACTGTACCTATTTCCAGATGTCTGGCATAAATCCTAGTCCTTAGCTGGGTTCCTGAAACTTTGTGTCCCAAACCTCCCACTAGGCTTCTTGTCCTGCTGCTATCTGTTTGCTTGCCTGATTCCTGATCTTTCATCTTGAATTTTCAAGATGTGACTCTTTGTTTGCTTTCCCCGCCTTAGTTTAGTGTTTTTGGCCTTCGCACTGCTGACATTAGGGAACAGGTCATGCTTTGTGGTGGGGGCCACCCTGTGCATTGTAGGATGTTTAGCAGCATCCCTGGCCTCTACCCACTAGATGCCAATAGTATCCTTGAGCCGTGTTCATCAAAAATGTTTCTAGACATGGCCAAATGTCCCCTGGAAAGAAACACCGCCCCCCCCCCCCCATCATCTGTTAAAAGCCATAGCTAACCCTTCTAAACTTGACCTCTGGGCTACCTGACCTTTGACACTTGTTTGCCAGCTCCAATACGTTTTTAGACAAACACTATTCTTGTTCTTCTCTTAGCCCTCCCCTAATGTCAAAAGCCTAAAGTATCCAGAAAAATGCTCTACCTCAGAGGAAGCTGCTGAAAAATAATAAAATAGTTAAAATGGGGAAAGCTGGGATGGCTCAGCAGGCTATGCACTCACTTTGAAGCCCCGGGGACCGAGGATCGAATCCCAACCCTGGCCCATGCGGACCCACATGCTGAGCTGGGGTGTGCCCCCAGTTCAGTTCTTGCCGGGACCTATGTGGTAGGCTCCTGGCCCAGTTCCTGCCCTGCACAGCCCTGCGCCCACCTGTGGAGTGAAACTATATGGAAAACTAATGTCAACTATGGAGACTGCTCCCTCCCCTTCTCTCTGTCTCTCTCTGTCTCTGTTTCTGTCAAAAATCAATAAAAAATAAAATAAAATAGTTAAAATGTATTTTCTGATGTCTCAAAGTTTTATCACCCTGAGAGGGAGCTTCCTGCTATGCAGGCCGCACTGTGAGATGATAGCACCATCACATCTGGGCCTCTGGTGTCAGCGGCACCACGGCTATGAGGCCAGCCCATGCAGCATCCAGCAGCGGAGTCCACAAAAAGCACAGCAGGTCACAGGACAAAGTTATCATGTGCTCTCAGAGTTACAGAGAATTTCAGGGCTTACCTGCCTCCATACTCCATCTAACCCTCAGTTTTAGAAAAGGCAGAACAGAAGTCTGAAGAGGCTAAATGGCATACCCAACATCACAGCGCTATTGAGCTGAATTTACACCAGAAGCCTGTAGCCTCATCACATGCCACTCATTCCAGGCATGACGAAAGTAAGCACCCATCAGTCTGTGGCACTCATCCCAGTGTCCTCGTTAATACATCTCGTTCTTTGGCACTGGCTTTTTTCTGTTTGCACCTGCACGTTTTGCGCTATTAAACATTTCATAGTATATTTACATTTTCCCATCAGACAAATAAAAAAAGAGAAGTTGATGGAAAAGCATTAAATCATAATATCAGGAGATCAGAAATGAAGCAACAAAAAAGGAAGAAAGAGAGAAAGAGGAAGGAAGGAGAGAACACACATCTATGAGCACAGACTAAAACACTTATTGAACGGTCTCAGTTCTCACCATAATCCTATAATATGGGCCCCACCACTAAACAATTAGGTGACCACCTCTGGAATGTTACTTAAACTCTCTGTGCCTCAGCTTCCTCATTTGTATAATGGGTACAATAATGATAGTTGTGGGAATTAAATGACAGTGTATATATAAAACGCTCAGCGCAGCCACTGCCACATACGTATACAGTAAGCACATCGTAACTTAGTGATCGTTGTTCAGTGTTCTAGCAAGCTGTGTCTGTTTCATGTTTATATTCAGACTGGCCATATGACCATAATTGCGAACAGCTTATTGGAAGCCCCTGAGTTCCTGCCAGACTTTGCATTTATTAATGGCTCCTGGGAGCAAGTAATGAGGAAGACAAAGGTCACAGGGATAAACTTCCTTTTTTATAGTGGCCCACGTTTGCTCTATAAACGGTCCTGAGCCAGAAATTCAAAATTCAGAGATGAATGAAATATAGGATTCCCCTAAGCAGCACACAGTGTTTTAGCTAGCAAATGTTTATTGAGCTACTAATCTGTGCTAGGATGTATATCAGGCTCTGGGGATGCAGGGAGGAAGGATAGCCTCTGATTTCATGATTACTACATTCTAGTGACAATAAGCAAATAAGCAAAAGCACTGTTTCAGCTGGTGATGAGTACAAAAATGAAATTCAACAGACTTGGCTCACAGGGAGTGATAGGAGGGAGGGAGCAGTCAGGGAGGCCCCTGAGGAAGGAGCACTCCAGCTGGTAACTGGATGATAAGATGCACCCAGCCCAGTGGAGGTCTGGGGGCACAAAATGAGTCTACAGCCAGCAGGAATGTGCACGTGTGTGGTTCTTATTGCAGTTTCTTCTTTGCATCACTTGGGTTCATTTTCTCACTAGACTAACCCTCCTATTGGCTGCCATAGCAACCTGTGCAGACCATTCTACTTTGCCCACCCAGTCACTCATCAGCCCATACTCAGCGCATACCCGATCCTAGCAAGTAGTCATGGAAACATTATTTAGAAAACAATAGACTCCATAACTCTTTACATCAGCTCCAAAGGGTATTCAGCTGTAACTGAAAGTAAATCAGGCAGCCTTGTCCCAGGAGAAATTCTCAATCATTGTCTATCCTTCACAGACAGAAAGCTCAAACCAGTTTCTACCTTGCTTTCAACAAAAGCCTTGGTCAGGTCCGCCAACCCCACTGACCCATAAAAGCCTTGTCTGATACCACACATTGTTTTTCTCTGCCCCTCTGCAGTCAAACTTCCCTGTGCTTTCACTCTGGGTATAGTTGCATTTGAGACAAGTCTTTTGATTTCAAATATTTCTGTAAGACATAGGCAGGCTCTCTGGAAAAATTCCAGCCACTGTTAGTATAATGAGAATAGTTACGTGGCTGGATACTTTCTGGACAGCTCTTGTATTTCCAGAATTGCAGCCTATGTATAGTTTGTTTCTACTCATCCATGGTATCTTATTTTAGTTCTCCCATACAAGCAATAAACAGGATACTTCCATGTTTAATGAGCCACGTACGACCAAAATAAGTTACCACCCTATTTATCTCCTAGAAAATGAGTTCAGGGGAGGCTTACTTTTGTTCACCTCACACTGAAATGTAACTTGGAAAATATAATTTTACATTTTTAATGATAATTCAGAATCATCTCTTCTGACATGGACATTCTTTCTGTGTATCTTTGCAATCATTTCCAATAACCTTCTGTTTGTATTCTAAAAGGAGAGCTAAAGAATTAAACAAATAATAAATACGATCAAGTCTGCCCCATGACCTAATCATTTCCTCAGTATTGGGTTAAGTATATCATTAGACCAGAGAGAGAGAGATAGAGAGAGAAAGAGAGAGAGAGAGAGAGAGAGAGGAGCTGTAATATCTAAACAGAGGCTAGAGATTGTGTTCCAACTCTGACTCTCTCCCTGGAGTGCTGTGCTCATTTCTGGGCTGGACAAAGCCCACCTTAAGAGGACTGTGGAGGACACTGAATAGGAGCACACGGGGAAGACGACAGAGGCCTGAAAGGAGGTTGGTAAGGACGAGCCGGTATCGTGTGGCCTGGAGGGAAGGTTGCAGAATGCCCATTTGCATACCAGCAGCACAGGAACTACAAACTGCGTTAAAACCAGATGCCAGTTGGTCCAAGGATCTCCCAGTTTTTGTCTCAGGCACTGGCTTGCTACAGATGCAGTTACAGAAGGGTCCTTGTCATAAAACACCTGGCCAGCAGCTCACTGCTACGCCACAGACGTACATGCACCGCTGACTGCAATGGACAGCGTGATTTTTCTCCCCCACTGCCCAAAGGTAGATGGTTACAAAAATCTAATAGAGGGGGAGGAAGTATCAGGATTTCTGTATGAAAACCTTGACTCTAAAGAGACATATAATAACAGATAAATTTTCTAAAGCACTGAAAATCTATATGCATTAAGGAAGCAAGGTGACTATAAACAGTGCAGGGCAGAATTCTATACCTAATGGAGTAAAGCTGTAAGCTAAGTGCCTATCTCTAACCACCCCACGTCTGCCAAATATGTTATTATTCAGCATTCTAGGCTTTTGCCATATCGCTGGTTGATCTCATAGCTCAATATGGAAGCAACTGGATATTGATGAACTTTAGGATACTTAGCCCCTTTTCAGTCCCCAGATGAGCTTCTTATTTCCCATGCTTTTTATCCAAGACATTAGCAACTACACAGCAATCCTCATTTGTTCACTAATAAGCATTTTAGTATGACTTCTACAACACACAGTACTGTGCTGAGAGGGATTCAAAGATCAATCAGATGTGCTCGCTTATGGAGCTTGTGATCTGTCAGAAGGAGAATAACTATATACATGAGTGAATACAGGGACAAACATTCTATTTGACAAAAAGGGGGCAATCAAAGTGGGATTCAAAATAGAATTGATAACGCTGAGGTAACCCCAAGATTTCAGTCTGAAAGTTATCTGCAATAGAAATGTTGGGGGAAATTTGGGGAAGGGTACCAGGAATTTCTCCACACTATTTTTGCAACTTCTTATAAATCTATAGTTACTGCAATATGAAAAGTACAAATACACAGCAAACAGATGAGTGAGGGGGTACAGAAGAGTCTGTGTCCTGGCAGGCTGGCTGGGGCTCCGTGCTCTACAGTCCTCAACACCTACCAGGCTGATGGAGGCTCCACCTTTTTGCCTCCGGGAAGCAGGAGAAAGGAAATATGGTAAAAGATGCTCTGACTCTTAAATATAGCTTATATCTACCATATGATTGGCACTGAATCATATGTGACCTTCAGGGTCATGTGACCCTGAAGAGGCACAAGACACTTCCATTCATGTTCCATTGGTCAAAGCAAACCACACAGCCAGAGGAAAAACCAAAAATATTTGGCAAATAGCACTAATGAGTACTGTACCCAAGGACACCAGCTGTATAATCAGACATTGGTTTTTGCAGTTTTCTATGGAAAAAAAAAAAAATCGCAGGTACTTTGAGCACTGTTTAGTTGTTGTTTTTTTTAAATAAATTCGATGTGTAACATTGTGTAAGTTTAAGATATACTACGGTACTTTGATACATTTATATACCGTACTGTAATACAGTTGCCGCTGTAGCAATATTTATGACATCACATAATTATAGTACAATATTATTGTCTGTATTCATTATACTGTGCACTAAATCTCTGACTTATTTGCTGCTTATTGTAAATTTGTACCTTTAAACACCATCATTCTTATTTTTCCTCCCCTATCCACTGGTAACCACCATTTTACTTCTTTTTCTTTTTTATGGGTTAACTTTTTTAGATTCCACACATACATGATATCGTATAGTATTTTTCTTTCTCTGTCTGACTTATCTCAGCATAGTGGCACATGTTTAGTCTTAAGTGTGATTTTCTTATAACAGGACAAATTCTGAACTAGATTTAACTGGAACACAGTCACCCAAACTGGTCAGCCACAGAACGAGCAAGTGTGAGGTCCTCCCTCTCTGTGAGGTCAGCCGTCTGCCCACCTGCAGCACACAGCTGTTACAATGCCTTCTTGAAGGTACTACAGAGAAGCTGGATCAATGTGCCTAACGCTGACTGGAAAGCAATCCTAGCTACGTGGGAAATGAGTCTGAATTTTAAAGTGGCCAAAGATCTTCAGTGCCAATATTAAAGATGTTTTGTGCTGACTCTTCAAGTGTATGATATAAGAAAATGACCAAACAGCAAGCCACACCAAGACCAATCCAACTCTCTCACCCAGAGTCTGCAGCACTAGCTCAGGGGGTCTCTGTCCCAGGCAGTGAGAGTGGAAAGCGCCGAATGAGGCTGAGGTGCGCAGGGGAGAGAGAGGTGATCACAGTTGGGTGACAGAGGGTAGCAGGGGCAGAACTGAAAGAACCCATAGGGTGACAGACGCCTGGGGACAAACCCCAGCTCTGCTTCCTAGAGGTTATGCCTCTGAGAAAATCATTTACCCTCCTCCGGTCTCCTTTTCTTCCTCTTTAAAATCCAAGGATTGCCCCAGATCATTTCTGGGCCCCTTCCTAATTCAGAGCCAGAATACTAGTATTTGAATGACATCGCTGTCCCTAACTAGCAGTGTGACCCCAGCAAGTATTTAACCTCCCTCAATTTTCTGTAAAAGGAGGATAATAATGGGACCAAGGTCACAGGATATTTGTAATGGATAAATGAGCTAGCATATATAAGGCCCTCAGAACAGTGCCTGGCAAGTAGAAAGGATTAACTAATTACTAGCTATTATTATTATTATTATTATTACTACTATTACTATCATTAATCAAAGTGGAAGACACATAAGCAACACTTGGAACACTCAGCTCTGAGTCCTGGACCACTTTACAAAAAGATACAAGTGCGTTTTTTTGAGACACTTTCCTGGCCTCATACTGACAGCCTCTGTACACTCAGGTTAATCTGACTTAGACTCAAGACCACAGGCTTCTGAGAGTCACAGTGTATGCCCAGCACCCCAAGGGCACGGGCAAGAACAATTCTAATCTGCAATTATGATTATAGGGACCAGAAAAGTACTGTTGTATTTATCTATAAATATAAATCATTCTATCTGTATTTTATAAAAATAAAGGGATTGGTGTATTTTATAAAGATAAAAATAGCTGGATTTGCTCTCCAATTTATCTATGACTAATGAATAGATGATTTTTTATAATTAGCTATAATAAAGTATAGAGCATTTATGTGTCTTACTTTTTCTTATTTATCTATGAACTCCCACTGGACTCCACTTCCTCAGTTTGCCCCACTCCCTTGAGAGCACGGGGAGTCAAGAAAAGAAGGACGTGGAGTAAATCACAATGGCACTCTAAGAAGATGGCACATCAGGAAGTGTCTTTCTAATGGAGGTAACACAGGATGTGTTGGGAAGAGAATGTGACAAAGGGTCTCAGGAGAAAAACAACAAGACATATCTGGGTAACAGTCAAACTAAAAACTTGAACAAATATTCTCTAAGAAGCAGAACCTAAAAACCTAGAGAAACAGGTCATAATCAGAGATTTATTTGAAAATGAGACATTTATATCTACATGGTTTCATATGGCAGATATAAGCCTAGGGGGTCAAAAAAGAATGAAAAAGAATATAAAACTGACTGCCTCACGGTGATTGAAAAACATTCAAAGTAGTAATGAAAAATTTTAATTACAGGAAAACATTAAGTAATAGTGAAAAAAACAATGACATGACTTATACATTAGTTTTATAGAATATGCACAATCTGATAAATAATATGGTAACTTCCATTTATTCAGAGCATAGACAGTAAGAGAGATCACACAGACATGTTTGCTCCCCCAAAGCAAATGCTAGCTCTGAAATATTGCAAGATTCTCCTAAATAATATTTCAAGATTTTTCTTTAAAAATAATTTCATTAAGAATGACCAGGGAAGCCGGAATGGCTCAGTGGGTTAAGCGCTCACTTTGCAGCGCCAGGACCGAGGATCGAATTCCGGCCCCAGCCCGTGAGGACCCATATGCTGAACTGGGGAGTGCCCCCAGTTCAGTTCTCACCCGGATGAGACCCCAGCCCAGTTCCTGCCCTGTGCAGCCCCACTCCCACCTGTGGAATGAAACTATGTGGAAAAACCAATGATGTACAACTATGGAGACTGTTCTGGGCCCTCCCTTTTCTCTCTGTTTCTGTATCTCTCTCTCTCTCTCTCTCTCTCTCTCTCTCTGTCAAAAACAATAAAAATAAATCTTTAAAAAAAAAAAAAAAAAAAAAAAAAAAAAAAAAAAAAAAAAAAAAATTTAAAAAAAAAAAAAAAAAAAAAAAAAAAAAAAAAAAAAAAAAAAAAAAAAAAAAAAAAAAAAAAAAAAAAAAAAAAAAAAAAAAAAAAAAAAAAAAGAATGACCAGAAGGACAAACATTACAGAATTTCGAAACTTAATATAAAGCTACAATAATCAACAGAGTGCAATACTGGATTAAAGATAGACATATAGATCAACAGAATAAAATAGAGAGGCCAGAAATAGACCTCAAACATATATCAACAACTAATTTTCAATAAAGGAAAGTCTATAGAAAAAGGAGAGTCTTTTAACAAATGGTCCTAGAAAAACTGGATATCCACACACACACAGTGATGAGGAACTTCTATTCATATTTCACACCATAATGAAAAACTAACTCAAAATGGAGTATAGACCTATATGTAAAACCTGAAATTATAAAACTTCTAAGAGAAAACTTATGTCACTTTGGACTAGGCAAAGATTACTTAGATATAACACCAAAATCCATAAAAGACAGCAACCCATAAAAGAGCAAGTTGATAAATTGGACTTCATAAAAAATAAGTTTTCTGCTCTTTAAAAAGACTATTAAGAAAATGAATACAACCCACAGACTGGGAGAAAATATTTGCAAATCATTTCTGAAAAAACACATGTAGAATATATAAAGTACACTTAAAACTCAATAATAAGAAAAAGTCTAATAACATGGGCAAAAGATTTGAACAGATTCTTCACCAAAGACATAAATGGTAAATAAGCACAGAAAAGATGCTCTCCATCATGAGTCAGTATACAAATTCAAGTTAAAAAAGCGTTATGAAATATCAGTACATTTCTATTAGAGCGACAAAACTAAAAAGTGTTGGTGAGGACACGGAGAAACTAAAACGGTCATGTACTGGTGACGAGGATGTAAAACAGTACAGTCACTTTCAAAAACGGTTTGGCAGTTTCTTAACAACTTAAAACTATACCTCCCTTAGGATTCAACCATTCTACTCCCAGGTATTTATTTACCCAAGAGAAATGAAAGCATATGTCCCAAACAATTCAAATGGCTATCAACAGGTAAATGGATAAACAAATTGTGGTACCCATTAATTTGAACAGCAATAAAAAGGAAACAGCAAAATATTGATGCACACAACAATTTAGACAAATCATGTAAATATTATGCTGAGTGAAGGAAGCTAGACAAAAAAGAAGAGTACGTTCTGTACAAACTGTATCACTGCATTTACATAACATTCTAGGAAACGCAAACTAGTACAGTAACAGGAAGTAGACTGAGGGTAGGAGTGGGAGGGATGAATTACAAAGGGACCCCAGGAAACTTTTGGGGTGTAAGAATATTCCTGGGAAAGCCGGGACGGCTCAGCGGGTTGAGCGCTCACTTTGAGGCCACGAGGACCGGGGATCGAATCCCGGCTCCGGCCCAGGCAGGACCCATATGCTGAACTGGGGAGTTCCCACAGTTCGGTTCTCTAGCTGTCTCTGTCTCTGTCTCTCTCTCTCTATCTGTCAAAAGTAAAATAGAAATAAATATGCACTGAAGATAAAATAATTACTCTCTATAAATATAAAAAGATATAAAAAAAAAAAAAGAATATTCCTTATTTTGAATGTGGTACCTGTCATACATATGTCAAACTCATTATACCCTTTAAATGTGTGCAGTTTATTATATCAATAAAACTTTTTTTAAAGAAAAAATCCTTTTATTCATTTATTGAACAAAAATTTCTGAGCACCAACTCTGAACTAGGCACCATTATAGGTATAGGATACAATAGTGGACAAACTAGACAAAATCATTTCTGTGGTCCTAAGTAAAAATGTTATCTTCGTTTTAAAAATTAAAATTATTTGCTTAAGGCCAGAAAAAGAAAAGTTAGACACTGATAGAATCAGAAGCAGCTCCTTCCTTAACATCTGGTGGGGCTGGGACAAAAATACAAATAGAGGCTCACAGCACATATCTAATAGATAAAAGCAATAAACCAAGTGGTGCCCCTCAGGAGTACTAGACAAGCGTTCAAAATGCTGAGCTATCCCAGCATCCCATGTATTTGAATCTTTGTGCATATTTTTGGTTATTTCCTGTAGATAAATTATTGGAAGTGAAAATTCTAGGTTAAAAGATGTGAATGTTCTTAAGGCTTTTTATATAGATTGTCAAGTTTCTTTCAGAAAGATTGAACTAATATATATATTTCCAACAGCACTACATGAAACTGCCTGTTTATCCTTAAAAAATTGGGTATTATCTTTAAAATAATTTTTATCAGTTATATAAGCCAGATTTTTGTTGTTGCTGTTGCATTTGTTGCCATTTGCATTTACTTATAAATTCTTCATTCAGATCTTTCCCTTGCCTTTCTACTGGAGTGTTTCTCTTGATAAAAAGTCTTTATTGTGGATGTTAACTTTTTCTATTACATATATTTTATTAACATTTATCAACTTTTTATTTGATGAGTTTACTGGTGTTTTTCACATATAGAAGTGTTATTCTGTGTGTGTGATCAAATCTATCATTGATTTCTTTTCTGTTTCTTCCTTACTTTTATGCTTAAAAAGGGTTCCTTTACCTTGAGGTTAAAAATATTCCCAATTTCTTCTATTTCTTTTAATGTTTCATTTTTTACATTTCACCATTTAATCAACTTTGAATATTTTTGGTTAAGAAAATAAATGAACGTAGAAACCCACCTTTATTTTCAAGTTAACCAATCATCTTAGTATTAGTAACTGATCATTTATCATCATCCTTGGATTTGAATTACTACATTTACAATCTATTAAATATTTAATTTTGCTGTATCTCTAAGATTTCTGTTCTGTTACATTGATTTACTTATTAGTACAATAATTCTACACTATTTTAATCATTGTAGCTTGGCAATATATTTTATTATGAGATGGAATGATTTCCCCTTCCTTTTTTTTTCAACATACACCTGACCATTATTTCTTCCTTATTCTTCTATACGAACCTGGCCCTGGCCCATGCAAACCCCATATGCTGAGATGTGGTGTAACTGGTAACTACAGAGATGACTCAGCAGTGAAGGTTCTCACCTCCCGTGTGAGAGGCCCCTGGTTCAGTTCCCATCCCACGCAGCTCCACATCCACCTGTGTGGAACAAAACCATGTCACAACTCTCTCTTTCTCTCTCTCTCTCTCTCTTTCTCTCTCTCTCTCCCTCTCTCCCTCTCTCTGACCTTCTTTTGACAAAAAAAAATCAATAAAATAAATCTTAAAAAAAAAAAAATCAAATACAAGGATGTTCAAAATCAAAGAGCATTTTAGTAGAAAAAAATGGAGAAAACCTAAAGATTCAATGATAGGAAACGTGATGCTCATAGGACATCTATAAGATGGCATACTAGGCAGACTTCAAAGCTATGTTGATGAAAAATAGTTAATGATAACAGAAGATGGTGAAAAAAAATAAGTCAGTATGTAGCATGTAGATGATAATTTCAGGTGGTTTTTTTTGGGGGGGGGGGATGTATAACAAACTATTAGTTTACTTTATCTACTGCAGCTCTCCAGGGCACAAAACTGTGGGCACCACAACCATAAGATTTAAGTCCATGTAAAAATTGCAAGGGTGCAAAAAAAAGTGTAATAATTTGGCCATTACAGATATATCTGATTGATGATATTAAGATCATTGAACCATAGCTGTGCTTCTGACCTGGAAAATCTCCTATGAATCTGTTTTTGCTTGTCTCAAATATTGCTATGTCACTTTAGAATGGTCCAGTTTGGTTTATTTAGCCCTTTCTACTGACTTTACAGTGTAGTTAGTACATGAGGGCTGTCCATAAAGTACCCAGCCATGTAATATGAAAAATAGAAGCACTTATGGCTGGACTTTTTCCAGACAGCCCTCATATATTACTAAAGTTTAATTAAGAAAACAGCATCAGACAAAAATAAAGAAAAACTTCCTCCAGACTATTTTACCAGCAAAATCTTCAAGATAGATGATTGAAATTCCTCATTATGAATCAAAAAAAGACTTAAAAATGAGCAACAGAATTAGGTCATCAAGTGGATTAATTTGAATAGATAATACACAGATTACATAGATGGTTTCCTTTTTTTTTTTTTGGTCTCTCTCTATATATATGTATGTGCTCATGAAACTTGTTTTGCATTATAAAATTCTATATATGTGTTACTCTAAAAATACTTAGATTACAAAACCCTATTCTTCCTCAAAGAATGTTTAAAATATGTCAGCTTGTCTTTAGATTTAGCTTATTAGGTACATTATGATTTCCTGTCACTTGTAAACTCTTCTGAGCACTTTCAGCTTCTGGAACCCACTTCATGCTGTGGCACTTCATTCACTACGGTCCTGCTGTTTCTGATTCAACTTCACACCTGGATGGGCTAGTCCTGGTCTTTGGGAGGAGACTTGTACTCAGCAGATTTTTATTGACAGCAGTAACAGATGTTGGTGAGCTCACCTAAATACTGTCCTCATTTTCTCATCATCAAAATAAGTGTAACTGCATTTATCAACTTCAGAAAGCTATTGTGAGGCCTGCATAAACTGAAAGCCATTCGGCTCTCTACCTTCAATTGCATAGTAAATCTGACTACGCCAATCTGTTTCCAGCTGTGCCCTCTCTATGCCTCAATTTCCTCATCTGCAAATTGGAAATAAGTACATACCACATATGGTTGCTGTAAGAATTAAATGTGATAATACTTGGATCCCACAATCCCATTTCTTGGGTACATATCCAAAGAAAGTATTTCCAAGAGATATTGGAACACTCCAGTGTTCATTGCTTCTTAACAGTAGCCAAGATATGAAAACAACCTCAGTGTCTATTGAGAGATGAATGGATGTAAAAAATGTGGTATATGTATATATATAATGGAATATTATTCAGGCTTTAAAAAGAAGAAATCCTGCCATTTGTGACAACATGGATGAACCTGGAGGACATTATGCTAAGGGAAAGAAGTCAATCACAGGAAGCCAAAAACTACGTGATCGGACCTATATGGGGAAGATACGTGGAGATGGAGGGAAAGCTGATTCTGGGTGGTAAGCACACAATGCAATGATAGATGATATAACGTAGAGTTGTACACCTGGAAATTATGTTACTAACCAGTGTCACCACAATAAATTTAACAATTAATTAAATAAATAAATAAATAAATAAATAAATAAATAAATAAGTCAAACTCATAGAAACCAGGAATATAAAAGTCATTGCAAGGGCTAAGAGGTACAGGAAGTGGGAAAATGTTAGCCATTGGGTACAAAACAAAGAAAGAAAAGTGATAGCATTTGAAAAGTACTCTAAATATTGGCTTCCTTAAATTTTATATCACTTCAGCCTTTCAATCTCATAATAAACTCAAAACGAAAATATTCTTTCATCTACAACCTTCAAAACATTCATTAGTTTCCCCCTGTAACTCCTCTTCCCTGGACTTGCTCTCTTGGAACAACTTATCAATAGTATTTCCATTGATTAAAGAAATTTTTCAATGAGAAAGCAGCCAATCATAGCCTCTAGAGGCCAATCTCTTTCGTTGAAAACTTTTGATGATCAATCACATAGAACTTTCACTAAGTTCTTGGCACAAATATTTTTCATACTGTTAATAAAGATACTTTTAACAAGCAATGACCATATGGAGAGAACCTCATCAGGGCCATTTAAGTATCCAGCATTCTTTAGGCGGTACCTTCACCCCACCTCTTCTCATATGTGACTTAAAGCAAGCTATTTACCTCTATTGACTTGTTTCCTCATCTATCTAAAAAGTCTAGGTAATAACACATGTTCACAAAGCAGATATAAAAATTAAATGGTTAAAAGTGCTAACTGGCAATTCTAAGTAGAGCTTGAGAAGTTAAGAATATTAGTTGTATAGCACCCATTAAAAATAATAGCTAAAAAGACATAGAATTGATAGTAATGCATTTTTTATTAACTCAAAAGAAGGCAAAAGCAAAATAACAGAGGGATAAAAACCAGACAAGACTAATAAAAAAAAACACACGAAAATAAAACATGTGGTACATTTGAGCCCAATCAGGTCAATAATAATATAAATGCACAGTAAGCATCTAAACATTCCAATTAGAAAGAAGAGATTGTCAGACTGTGTAAAACAGCAAGACTCAATGGTATGCCGTCTATAAGAGACATGCTTTACAAAGATTTAGATACATTGAAATTTGGAGTAGACAAAGATATACATGCAAACAATAAGCATAAGAAACCAGTGAGGGGAAGCTGAGGTGGCTCAGCGGGTTAAGCGCTCGCTTTGCAGCTCCGGAGACCAGGGATAAAATCCCGGCTCCGGCCCATGTGGGCCCATATGCTGAACTGGGGTGTGCCCCCAGTTCATTTCTTGCCGGGGCCTATGTGGGAGCACCTGGCCCAGTTCCTGCCCTGCGCAGCCCCGCGCCCAAGTGTGGAGTGAAACTATATGGAAAACTAATGCTGTCAACTATGGAGACTGCTCTGGGCCCTCCCCCTTCTCTCTGTCTCTCTCCATCTCTCTGTCTGTCAAAAACCAATAAAAATAAATCTTAAAAAAAAAAGAAAGAAATAAGTGAAGAGGTGCATGTCAAAATAAGAAGTATTAGCATAGTTTTATAACTATGCAAGAGCTAAGTTATCAGAAGTACCATTCACAAATGTGTGTGCATCTAATAACAGAGCTTCAATTACATGAAGGAAACTTGAGAAAGCTAAAAAGATAAATAGGAAAATCTGCAATCATAATTGGAGACTTAATCCCTTTCAGGAATGGTTAAAATAGAGCCACAAAAGAAATAAGGATCTAGAACAACCTTCCGGAACCAGAAATTGAAGCACTTAAAAAATGATTTGGGAAATCATCTGATTTGAGAAATGGGCAAGACATTTAAGCACTTAACAATAATAATTTGAAAAAAAAATTTTTTTTCAATTTTCCCTAAGATGGTACATAACTAGCACCATTCTAGATCCATAAAATAGATGTATTAGGCATTATTGCTTAATTACTTGCACAACCCCAGTTACAAAGAGTTGATAGAAAAATGTAAAAAAATTCTGTCTATTAACTTGACCTAATTGGCAGTTACAGAACATTTACACCTAAAAATGGATTGGGGTGGTTATTACATTGTTTTATACATTTTTTAAAATGCACCATCAACCTATACACTTAAACCAAGTACATTTTATTATGTATAAATTATGTCTTGATACATTTCAGTGAAAAAGAAAACCATAAGGAGATTCCACTACATATCCACTAGAATGTGTGAAATTAAAGACTCTGAGAATAAGAAGTGTTGGTGAGGACTGGGAACAATGGAAGCTTTCATGTATTGTTGACAGGAGTCCAAAATTATATAACTGCTTTAGAAAACTGTTTAGGAGGAGTTTCTAATATTAATAAAACTAAATATAGGCCTATCCTATGCTTTCCCATTATACTCCTAGGTATACAAGGGCTATCTGCACTTGATCTTAGCCAAAAGGCCGAGAAGCGATACAAGGGCTATCTGGAAAGCCATGTAATATAAAAAAATAGGGCACTTATGGTTGTTGTTTTTCCAGACAGCCCTCATATAATCAGGACAACTGTTTCCATGGGTCCACAAAATGCTTTGTTCAAAAATGTTCATAGCAGCTTTATTTATAATACCAAAAAAAGAAGGGTAGACCTCATATGTCCATCAATAAGTGAATGGCTAAACAAACTGTAATATATTCATATCACAGAATATTGTACAGTAATACAAAACATAGCAAACTCTCAATATACATAATACAAGAATGAATCTCAAAAAACATCTTATTAAGCAAAAAAAAAAAAAAAAGCCTCATACAAAATTATTCCCTTCATATGTCCAAAGGCAGGAAAAATTATTTTATGGTAATAAAAGCCAGAATAATGGTTGCCTCTGGGAATGGGGAATTGACTGGGAGAAATGGTATGAGGCCTTCTTGGATGATGGAAATGTTCTTTCTTGATCTAGGGAATGGTTACATGGATGTGTATTCCCTGAGCTATACAAGCAAGATTTGTTTACTTTTCTGAAGGTAAATTACATCTCGGTATTTTCAAAAGATTAAATGGTATAATTAAGTTAAATCACAAAATCAGCCTGACACCTAAGATGATGTTTAATAAATTATCGCTATTGTTATTCTAACGTAAATACCTGTTACTAACATCTGCTAAACAAGATGTTAGTAACAGGTATTTGGAAAGATAAGCTAAAATAAACAGAAAAAGGCAGGCATGTGTGATTTGAGAAGGAAAATTGTGAGTACAATTTCACAAAAGTAAGACACTGGGAGAAATGCAAAATGGTTAAACTTCATAAAATGTTCATAAATTTCATAGCCATTGGAGTTTTGTCACTAGTGTTATTTGTTTTCCAAGTCTTCCACTTAGAAAGCAATCATTATAGTGTAGTGCCTTTTTACAAACATTTTAAAGACACTTAAAAAAGAGATTTATTTTAAGAAAATAAATGGGTTAAGATTTAGGTCAAAAATCCCAAAATGATTTGTGTTTGTCCTTAATTTGCTCCATGAAAATGGCTGCTTTGAGAATCAGCAATCTCTTGGGACCCCCTTGCTCCCTGTCTCTCTGCAAGAATACAGGCTGGTTAGCAATGGAGCAGTGAGTCCTGTCAGGGCAAAGGAACAGGAGAAGCCTGTGGGTGTTCACTGGCACAATTAAGGGGTCTTACTTATTAACACAACAAAACTGGAGGGGGGATAAACACCAGATTGTAATAGTGGCCTTGCTATTCATATGAAAAAGAAGAGTTTGTGCTTGTTATGTAAAAAGGGTATTTTAAGATGGAAGAATCCAAAAGTAAAATAGGCAACATACAATGAAGAAGCACATGACATCTGAAGAGGGAAGAACTGAACAGAGTACCTGGAAATTTTAGGGCTTAGACTTTTTTGCTTCAAGATGTCTCCTTGTAATCTCCCCAGTATTACATCAAAAACAACAAAAAACAAACTAGCCTTCATTTCATTCATTCATTCTTTCAATAAATATGTTTTGAACACTCTTGTAAGCCAAGTATTGTTCTAGGCCATGGAGACACAATAGTGAGAATCAAACAAAATCTTCAGGGAACATAGTCTCCAAATACCGAAATGAACCAGGGAGTTGTCATCCCCAGGTTTCTGAATACAGAGTTGCTAATATAATTCTTGGTTGTCTGGCCTATGTCAACCAGAAAGTATCAGAAGTGAAGGTCAAAATCTTTGTTCTTGGAGAAAGAACAACCCTATTTTAGTCTGTGAACGTAGAATGGGAGAGAAATTTTATGAGTGGGGTGGGGTGGGGTGGGGGGAACTCTTAAGTTTGCAACCAGAGCAATCAATTTCTTACACTAATCCCTGCAGGAAAAGAAGGGCTGTTCCAGATAATGTAAAGGGGAGGAGTGTTGCAACAACTTCAGTTAGTATTTAGGGATGCTAAATAATGAGATTATAAGGACACAACTGTACAATCAATGTTCAATCAGTAGAACTAGTAAATGTTTCTTCCTATCATTAGCTAATGAAGTAAAATCTATAGCCAAAGTAAAAATTTAATCACCTCATATTGTAGATTCCATACATCAATTAAAAATTAAAAGGGTTTATAGTTCCCATTTTTTATTCAGTGTTTATAAAGGAGCTGTGTGATTCTTAATGGTTTCTGCACATCTATATAATCAATACTGTGGATAGCCATTACCTTAAAGACAAGATCAGCAAAATATGATTTTAATAGTAATACATTACATTTGCAATGGAGTGCTATTATCTTTGAAAGTGTTTTACATTGATTCTCTCTTCCTGTATCCACATTTCACTTAACAGCATCACTGTGCATCACATGTCTAAGCCAGAAAATGAAATAATTCTTAAGTCTCTTTCATTTTCAAGTTCTATCCACTGTACTTCATAAAAATTTCTCCATTTCAAACCCTCTTGCTCTCTACTGCCATCATTTTGGCTTCACCGTGTCTTATGGGACTGCTACAGAAGCCTCCTAACACACTGTCCACCCCTCACCATGCTCTCACTGCAACCTCCCACACTAGCAGAGTGTTTTCTTAACACACATTTGAGAAAGCAGCTCACTGAAAAATACCTCAAATTACTCTTTATTGTCAACAGAGAGTAAAATCTAAAGTTCTTAGCACACGATCCAACAGCTTTAAGTTTTGCAGAATCCAGTCCCTACCCACCATTCCATTTTCCCTCCCCATACCTCAGGAGAGGTATCTAGACACACATAGAACCATTTGTATTATGGGCCATGAACCATGTTGGGATATAAGAGGGCAGTAATGTTGCAGAATGAGGATGATGGAAGAAAAGAACCAGGACAAAAACTATATCTCCCCTACCCCTTCCTGGCTACAATTTCACTGGTGCTTTTTCGAGGAAGGAGAAATAAGTAATCTAAGACAGGGTCCCCACCCCTAGATCATGAACCAGTACCGTGACCTGTTAGGAACCCGAATGCACAGCAGGTGGTTAGCAATGGGCAAGTTAGCAAAGCTTCATCTGTATTTATAGCCACTCCCCATTGCTCGCATTACCACCTGAGCTCTGCCTCCTGTCAGATCAGTGGAGGCATTAGATTCTCATAGGAGTGCAAACTCTATTGTGAACTCTGTGAGAGATCTAGGTTGTGTCTCCTTGTGAGAATCTCCTGCCTGATGATCTGAGGTGGAGCTGAGGTGGTGATGCTAATGCTGGGGAGCAGCTACAAATACAGATTAACATTAGCAGAGAGATTTCACTGCACAGAGACCATAATAAATCAATTGCTTGCAGACTCATACCAACACCCATGCTCAGGGCTCCCACTGATGCTGCATTGGGTGAGTTGCGTAATTATTTCACTATATATTACAATGTAATAATAATAGAAATAAAGTGCATAATAAATGTAATGTGCTTTTCCTGAAACCATCCTGAAACCATCACCATCACTACCACCACCACCATCATTTGAGATATCACTCATCAATCCCAGCATTCCTTTCACTGAATTCATCTGGTCTCAGCATCCATCCCTACAAGTTGGTGCATGCACATAAACATCTACTCACGCACATACATGCATGCACACACATACACACTCATCTGCTACCTTATTCCTCAGGTTCTCAGTACTTACCCAGACACCTTTCTGCCTACTGTCTCAAATATTCCAACTAAGTAAACATAATGGAAAAAACAACAGTTTAAATGTGTATCCCAAGGGCCTGTGGATGCAGCCTAAATGTAAGATGCAGGAAGTTTATGTAAAGTCTCACCTCTGAAAATTGCATGTAAATTCACTCCTTAATGCATCTTTTTTTTTTTTTTTTTTTTTTTTGCATTAAAAAGCAGTGTTTTAAAAGGCCTACTAATGGAAGAAATTGACTTTATCTAGTATGGTGTTGAGTGCCCTTGGTCATTAACTAGGTGTCTCCATACCAGTCTGAGATTTCATCTGTCCAGTTCTAAAAACCTTATGCATTCTCAGACAAACAGTCATTTTGAGCAGACTAATTTTGCTTATGAGCCAGAAATTATCTAGAGGTTTAAAGACGCAAATAAAGAACTCTGTACCCTTCTGTCACCATTCTAAAAACCTAGAGTCTGAGAGGAAAATAAACAAAAAACAAAAAACAAAACCACAACAAAGTATTCATTTTAGAAAAAGCAAGAAGGGAGACATGGTTTTAAGCAGTGCTATTCTCTCTAAATAGTTTTCCTCATGTCTGATCTTGCTAATTTCTCATCCTTTAAAACTCAGTTCCAGAATCATTTCCAACAAAAAGCTTTTTCTAACCTTCCCTTTTGTTAAGATGCTTGACATAGCGTCATGTACATACTTCTATTGTATTTTTTCCACAAAATATAATTATTGCTTTATTTATGGCCTTCTTTAGGTTATAAGTTTCTTGAAAAAAAAAGTTTTCAAAAAATGTTCTATCTACATATTTAGCATAATGCCTGGCATGTAAGTGTCTAAGAATAAATAATTACTAGTTCCCATTTCTTTCTCATTGTCCCCAATGAGCATACTACATTATAAAGTATTTTTTTCTTTCAAAGAACATAATGATTCATGAGAGTTTCCATTTTATTAATAACAGATATATTTTCTGAGCATGTCCTAAAAGTAATAAGTAGACAACTTTTTTAAGTATTTAAAATACTTGTTAACTTAGATTGCTGCTGTTTTGGTTTGCTCATATGAACTAAAACGAGTTTTAGCTAGAGGTACAAAGCCCCAGTATTAAAAATGTATATGTTATATCAAAGTCATTCACAGGATTTAATGCACTGTTATTCCCTGCTTTTATTGTGAAATCAAGGATTAAAAAAGAATATTTGAAGTAATCTAGTTGAACTCCGAAATAAGCCTCCTTTTAAACATTTCTGATAAGTGACCACACCACCTCTGCCTGAACGCTTCCAGAGATGGTGGAGACCCAAATCCGTGCCACATCCCTTCTTGAGTAGCTCTAACTCCTGAGCCAAAGACTTTTCCCGCCACAGGAAGAGACAGCAACATACAGAGGCAGGGCCGAGCGGAGATGGAGGAAGCTGGCACAGATTACCCACCCAGCAGTCAGAAAGTGGGCCCAGGGCCTGGATTCATTTACAAATCTCATTTGAAGACTTTGAGCCAGGCCATCTTTGCTGGGGCACCTGAAATAATTTTTTCACCAACCCCAGACCTGCTGTTAAGCCCTATTTCATGGTAGCCTCTTTCACCTTAAGTAACTGCTCAGATTTCAAAAGGCTAGAATTGGGTTCGAAAGACTGTCATGCCTTGTTTTCCACAACTATATGAAAGAGTGATTCACCGTATCATTCCAATTGCTAATAGAAAGTGAAGCTCCTACTGCTAACAGTGGCACCTCGATGCAGTGTCCCCTTTTTGAGGGCAGAGCTGCCAGGTGAGCTGCCAGGTGCTAAGCAGGAGGAGCTGTTAATGGCAATTGTGTCAAACTAATCTCAGAGCAAACTACTGTATTTTATTATGTCAATTCTCAGGATAATTGTACGCCTTACCAAGGACATCCATCCAATTAATTTTTTTAAATGTTAACCAAAGTCATTTATCATTAGTTTTAATCATAACTGTCAAGCTTTATTTGTATTTTTTAGCACTCTAGAGTGTTTAAAAAACTTGTAAGTGGTTCTATATATTAATTTCTGCTGATTATACTTACAACTCATTAAAACAGAAACAATAATTTACATTGTAATTGATTTAATATTAATCACATGAGCTATACATAAAAGATCCAAATTCTACTAATGATGTAAACTATGGAGACTGCTCTGGGTCCTTCCCCCTTCTCTTTCTCTCTCTTTCTCTCTCTCTCTTTCTCTCTCTCACCTCCTCTCCAAACAGTAAAATAAATCTTTAGAATAAACAAACAAACAAACAAACAAACATTCCTCAAAATGCACCTGAGCTACCAGCTAGGATTTGAACTGCATGGGACACCTGGTCCCTCATCCTGAGCAACCTAGCAGGATCTCACCGGAAGACTCCTTTTCCATGTCTAGTTTGTGGCCTTGGCTACAAGCAAATAAACAGAATCATGCAAATTGGTTGTTACCACTACTCAGATTAACCAAATGACTTGCTGTCCTCTGCTACCTATTCCATAGGCCATGGGATCCAAGAGCTAATCTCAGAAGGCACATAAAGTGTTTATCACAGTAAATGCCTGCTTAGCACTCAGTGTTGAATAAATGTTCATTTTCCTCATTTATATCTATTTCTTCTTTTCCTTAACTACCTTGTTCCTCAATCGAGGTATAGCATAGTTTTATACTTGAGCATGGTAAAAGAAAAATTCATTAACTCCTTGTATTGCTATTGAGACCACTGCATTTGTGAATGACAGTTCTAATTGTGCAGGCAAAAGCTTACAAATAATCCCTTACATCGGAGGGAAAATCCTGTGCTAAATTCTTCTCTACTAAGATAAAATTAATGTGAGTTTTTTGGGAAAATCTCCAGACATAGGAAGGTACATTTCAGCCCACAGGCCTAACTCAGTCCACTGTTTGATTTTCTTCAGCCTGAGGGTGAGAAAGCTCTGGGAGTCCCGTCAGAACACCCGGTGGACAGCTCCCAACCCTGAGTCCCAGGGGACCTAAGCAATTGTGAATATGTGAAATACATTTTCAGAGAGAAGTAAAGCCAAGCACCCTGCTCTCACTCACTCTAGATTCTGGAATTCAGGAAAGTTTTGTTACCTACCTCTCTTTTCTTCTTCTTCTTTTTTTTTTTTTTAAGATTTATTTTTATTGTTTAACAGAAAGACAGATAAAGAGGGACAGAGAAAAGGGGAAGAGCCCAGAGCAGTTTCCACAGTTGTATGTCATCAGTTTTCGACATGGTTCAGTTCACACAGGTGGGTGGGGGCCAAGCAGGGCAGAAACTGGGTGGGGGCCTCCTGCATGGGAGACACACTCCATGAGCTGAGGACCAAGCAGGGGGCCACCCACATGGGAAGCTCGCCCAGGCAAGAACCAAACTGGGGACCACATCCCAGTTAAGCGTATGGGTCCGCACAGGCCAGGTCTTGCACTGGGACTCAATCCTGGGACCCTGGGGCTGCAAAGCAAGCACTCAACCCGCTGAGCCATCCCAGCTTCCCTCTTCTTTTTTATAAATCCATTCATATATATTTCTTTTGCTTCTTCAAAGGGCCTCCTTCCTGTGCACTGTTCTTTTCCTTAACTCTTTCCACCCTTTCCGCATCTTCCTCCACCTCCCCCTTTTGTCTATTTGTGTCCATTCCTGGGGTCAAGCATTCTCACTCCCTCCCCATCCCTGCCCCATCCCCATGGTCCCCTCTGTTCACCCTTCATCTCTTCTGTGTTTCTTTTCCTGTCTCTAGCTGTCTCCTCTTATTACTTCCTTCTCTCTCTGCAAGATAAGGCTGAATTCCATGTCCTGATTTTGTTGTTTTATAAGAAAGTTTATTTTTCCTTAAGGCACATTTCAATGGCAGGAAGGCAGTGTGGTGCAGTGTAAGACTTACATCAGAAATGTGGCTTTGGCCTTGCTGAGAGTCTGCATTTACAAAATGAGGATTACTCGATTAACAACATCAATGTCTCTTCCATTCTAAAGCACTTACTGAAGGTTAGTGATTATTAAACAAATTAATAAAATTGATTGTGAATTAATAATAATAAAAAGAATAGCAAACATTTATATAGTCCTTATTATGTGTCAAGCATTACAAATATAGCTCACTGAATCCTCAAACCACTGTATGATTTTGACACTAAGAATTATGCAAAGAGGGTGAAATTGTAAGTTTTTTCTCTTGCAAACATTTCTAAACATTTTCATTTCACTAAGAAAAATCAACTAAATTAAGTTCCATTTACAAATAGTCACCTGCTAATTTTTTTTTGTTTTAAAAATTTTTTTGCAGAGGGCCCTTCATAGAAAAAAATCTAGGCTCTTGTGATCCATCTATGTACCAATTTTCCCTTTTATGAAATGAAGGCTATGTTTCCCAAGATCCATAATAATGTTATTACACAATAGAGTATATCAATATCAATTCAATATTCAAAAGACATTTTTGCACAAATGATCACAACGGAAACATAATCATTATATAATATCTTAAGTGATACAGTTGACGGTTGACCATGATGATGTCTATACCCTATTGGGCAGAATGGCAGGGCTTCTTGTTATTAATAAATTAATAAAGATTCCTTTTAGAAACCAATGTTCCTAGGAGTTAGTACAGTGCTTAAATAAGTACCAATACAAAGCACATTACTACACTTTAAAAAAAAAGATAACACAAATAACTTTGATGGCTCACCACAAATAGTTCCCTACTCCTAACACACGTTCATCTTCAAGATGGCATTTCTGGGGTTCGTTTCTCTAGAAAGTACATTATCTCTCTTTTTTAAACCATGTTTTTAACTACTCCACATTAGTCATACAAATGAAATCAGTTATTCTGTACTTCTGATATGCAAACATCTAAATTATAAAGAACTGCTTGACCTTCAATAGATTGCACAATTTCTAGGAAACAATACTAGGTATTTGTTCTTGCTCACATTTCTGGTAAAATAAAATAGAAACACTTTGCTAATGCCATAGATTCAATTAAAAAAATAAAAGTCACACAAGTTTAGTTTTGGTAATGTAAACATGCTAGGTTGCAATTTACCCTTGTCTTATCAATAATAAAAGTTTTGCTAAACAAAGTAATGGTAGGATTAAGTAGTGGTAACTCCAAAATTCTACATATAAATGCACTTAGGGGCCACAGTCTGGTTAGGATGGAAGCCAGTTGACTTATTTTGAAAATGAATTTGCACAGAAAGTACTGTTTTTATTTTGATAATGTGTCCACACATAAATAATAGTAAATTAAAAAAAATAGTGTGCACACTTTACATAAAATTGAGGAAATATTAATTGTCTATATCAGAGAACATTTATAATTCACTTATTTATTTATGGTGGCTATAGGATGGCTGGTAGAGATTATTAGAAGGAAAATTAACACCTTTCCCACCCACCCAAGCATCTCCTGATAACAGTAAATGGATGTTGTCTAAAGTAACAAGTTGTTCCAAAAATTTTAGCAATGACTTAAATGTACACAGAAGCATACAATGCATGCAGAAGCAGTGAACAGACAAATGATACACTATTTATCTGGACACTGAAGAGTCACATTCACCACTAAGCCCTTCCCACAGAGGTTGAGACTAGTCAATGGAAGAGCTGAAATGGGAATCCAGCATGGTGTCTGCCACTCACCATAGCCAGTTTAGAAAAAGCGAGGCCCAGTAACCTTTTGAGAGCTGCAAATTCAGTTACAGTATATCTTAGAAACTAACAAAATGGCATTTGTGGAATGCAGCCTTTTCCTTACTGAATTCAGATTGCTCTTCTTCATTGTCTGACTGTGCTGTTATTTTACTGCATTTATTTTTATATTCTAGTTACGGTATGTATTTAAGTGCCACCTACTCAACTACATACTTTGTGTATGTGTGTATATGCAAACACACACATATTTATAGGAAATGTTCAATAAATATTTGTTGAATAAATGGATGATTCAGTAAGATTTTACTGAACCATAATATCATCCCTGTATAAACAATGATTTGGAATTATTGACTTCTCAGAGTTAGAAAGTTATTAATATTTCATTCCTTTATCCATAAAAAGCCTCTGAAAAACCTGAGAATTTGTGTGCAAAATGCTGTTTGTGAGTGTATTTTCCTGGGCAGAGATTCCAGAGCTTTCATCAGATTCTCCAATGAGAGTTTGTGATCCTGAAAAGATAAAAAAATTACTTGTCTAATGAATCCTCTCCATTACATCCCCTATGACACATAAATGACCAGCCAAACTATGCTTGCATACCTCCTGTGACAAGAAAATTGCCACCACTAAGATAGTTCAGGCTATTTTCATGTTTTGCCTTAATCTGTGGCTGACCAGAGCTCCATCCTCCAGAGTCCCTATTCCACGTGACAGCCTTTCATGTATTTTTAGACAGCTGTCATAACCCATCCTGTCTTCTCTGGTGAAGGCTGTGAATCCTCAGCTACCATCTCCACCCTGGAACTCGGCACACTCAGGACTCGGCCCAGCCCCCATGTGGCTGGTTGGTCCTTTCAGAGCAAAGTACAACTCTCCCATTCTCATTCCTGCCGTCGAGATTAACAGCTCCTCACCTCAGAGAAGCTGGTTCACCCCACTGACTTAGATGTTTGTTAACTTACAATCAACTAAAGCTCTTGTATTATTTCCTTTATATGTTTTGCATTTTCACTATGACCCTCCCATTCTGTCTGTGCATTTCATGAGAGGATTCTATTTCAAGGTTTTACAACTACCCCTGACAAATTTCCACGTTTTAAATATAGCTGTTTCTCTCAGCTGAGGTGACTATGGATCCTCAAATTCTATTATTCCATGTTTTAGCTACCATCCTCTCACACAGCTTCTCTCTCTCACCTCAGTTCAAATGTTTTCATATAGGTTAATGCCTTATAAATATGCAACATTTACAGTCCTGTTATGTTTATCTTATCTATGAGGGCTGTCCAGAAAGTAGCCAGCCACATAACCATTCTTGCTATTTTGACAATGGCTGGGGGTTTTCCAGACAGCCCTTATATAATGCCCAGATATTTTAGCTGCACTTAGCAAGGAGGGATAAGGAAAAGTATGTTTACTCTATTTTTCCAGAATGGTTAGTCTATTTAAAAAAGACTTAATCTAGAGCTATAAGACTAGTTTGCAGATAGCTACAAGCCCACAGGGCCACAAATTTAGCCTTGTGCGTTGAGATGGAAAGTGGGGTGCAGGGGCTGGCTTTTGCTGCAATCCCTCTGTGAGAGAAGCAATCTCATCCAGACTGACTCCCATGCATACCTGGTGCAGCTTCCTATATTTATTGCCCTTCCACTAAGCAGGAGAGTCAGAATAGACCCCATCTGCTGTCCCCCTCCCTCAGCTAGCCCTATTGGCACACCTCAGCTCTCTTCCAGTCACAGATCACTCTTTAGAACATGAAAAATGGAACTGCTGATCACTCCACCTGTATTCCTTATAGCCAAAAATGTCTTCCAATGTGAATAGCCAGAACTGAATTCTCCCCACTCCCATTCTTCCTCACTCTCTTGTCATTCCCCACTGGTATTTGGCTGAGGTCCAGATATGCAAGTAAGCATTTTCCATTGAAACACCAAAGGCTGAGGTAGCACAATTTTTTTCAATCTTTGCTCTCCTAGACCTCTTCTGCATCTGACAGTGCCGACCATGCTTCCTATTAATAGTACCTTACAAATACCATCTATAGGAATAGTTATTTGCCATTTGCACATACACCATTTTATCTTCACAACAGCTCTGTAAGATAGCCAGACAACAGTACCATGCCCATTTTATATACAAAAAAACTGAGACAAAGCAGATTTGCCCACATGGACATGATGCTGGGTGCCAAATCGAAGACAAAATGAATCTGCTTCCTCAGTCAAGACTCATTCTATGTCATCTTGGCTTCTGTGACACTATAATGAGTTACCATTTGATTGCTAGGCACTCTACAAGACTAGTCTTGTAGACATATACTTATCATGGAATCTGAAACTCAGAGAGGTTAAATACTGCCTAATGCCACTTAGTAAGAGGCAAGGAACTCTTGCTCTGTTCTTGGTCCTCTGTTCTTCCCGTATTACAGTCTCTTTTTCAAAAACCTAATTTATTTTATGGCTTCCTTTCCATCTAAATCTGTATCAACAATCCTGTTTTCATCTCCAAAATTTATTCTTTAATCGATAGTGCCAAGTGGAGATTTCCATTCAAATGGCCTTTCACCATTTCAAGCCTCATATGACTAAAAATAAATTTATCCTCACCTCTCAAACCAGTTACCCCTCCCATCTCTCTGCAGTGCCAACATTCTCCTAGCCCTAGGGCACAGAACTTTAGAGCTGATTCACTCCTCCCCTCATCCCCCATAAACTGTCATTCACCAAGCCACTCATCTCTCTTCCTCTTTCTTCCTCTTTCTTTCTATGGTTGTTTATTCAATTACCTGAAGCTGATGTTACTGGGTCAGTCGTCTTTCAGCAAAACATGTAGATGTCAGAATCATCCCAACTGAGTTCATCTTCTATGCCACTGTTTGACTAATCTTCCTTAACACACTTTACTTCCCCTATATAAACCTTCGAAGGTTTCTGAATTCATAAACAATGAGTCTAGAGTCTCATCAGTAGCTTTTGGGGATGCCGGGATAGCTTAGTGGTTGAGCACTTCCCACACAATCATGAAGTCTGGGGTTCGGTGCCTGCCCCACACAGCCCCACATCCACCTGTGTGGAATGAAACCAAGTCACAACTAATGATGTTCGACTATGAAGACTGCTTTGGGCTCTCCCCTCTTCTCTCTCTCTCTCTCTCTCTCTCTCTCTCACCTTCTCTCAAACAATAAAATAAACCTTAAAAAAAATACTTAACTTAAAAATTCATAAGTAGCTTTCAAGCCCCCAGAAGTTGCTTCTCCCTACCTATCTGGGCAGGTTAAACCAACCTAGTCATTGTTCATCTCCATGACATCACCCATGTTTCTCCCCACACCTAGACTGCCTTTCTGCTCACTTCTGCTTATCTGTAGCCTATCCACCCTTTAGGTGTCTAAGTCATACTCCACCTGTTCTCAGAGACCAGGTACTTGAGAATCCATACAATCATGAAATTCCTGCAGTGCTTATAGCTTGTGCCATCCGTCCAAAGCACAGGCCATTCTCTAACTTGAGTAGTTTACCTTTGTGTTGTGTGAGTTAGTCACACCTACCATCTAGACAGTAAGCTAGGAAGAAATGGGGTAATGGGGACATAGCCCAAGTTCCTCTGCTCCCCACAGCTCCTAGTAGAACACAGAGCATAAGGAGGAGATGCAATAAATCGCTGCTTCTTAAAGTTGTAATATGCATTTGGCAGGCTTGTTTTCCTGGATTGAGGTCTGTGGATCACCTCATGGGATCCTGAAGCAGGCAGTTTACAGACCACATTCTGAGAATCCCTGATTTTTCAGAATCAGTTGAAAAACTTATGCCAAAGGTAAATGTGACCTTGCTTTTTATTCTTATGTTCATCAACTAGACCAGTAATAACTCAAATACACAAATTTTATGTTGTCCAAGAGTTGTTTCTAAAAAGTGAAGATTTGCTATGCATAAAACAAAATGTAGAAGGATGTCAGATATTCAACCAATCTGCCGCTCCCCAACCAGGAAGCAGGAATTTGGTCTATAGCTGGTTTTATAATCAGCTCATGCAGTAGATGAATTCTTATATCCACTGTGGATTGAAAGTTACAATGCAGAACTATTCCAGCTAAGAATGTAATTCATTAGGCAACACAGCAAACTTATTATGGTTTTACAATGAATGATCTGACATAAATAGACAGATAGTGAGGCAGAGGACTAAAGAGATATTCATATGATGCTTTGAGCATTATGCAATTATTTAATAAATTTCCAAAACATTTTAGAATATGCTGAATATTTATGGAATTAAACATGACAGAAAAAAATTTAAAAGATAGTTCAGGTTAATAAGCCAAAACTAGATAAAATTGTATAGTTCGTTGTAACCAGGAGCCAGCCTGGCTGAACAGAATCCCTGAGTTCCAGCGGTGGGAATTGAGACAGACCAAATGACCTGCTGACTGCCCTCAATAGGACAGCCCTGAATAGCTTTATTGCTTGCTTTATATAGCAGAAGTTAACATCATTACAAGGAATAGGGAAGAGATTAAGAGACATGGTGGGTTAAGTACAGGGTGGGTTATTCATTAGCATAAGCAGATTTGTTAACTGGAACAAGCAGACCCTTCCCCATACATATCTTTTTAACCCTAAGCCTAGTAATCAATCAACTGGTCTGAGCTTCATGCAAAGCTGCACATGAGTAGTATAGATAATCACAAGGGGAGGTGAAGGGGTGGCAGAGGCCTTGCCATCAAGGCCCCCAGTAACCTTTCCGTTCAGGCTCCTGACCGGCTCCCAACAGTTCGTAAAAAGCAAGTATATCATATAATGGAGTTTTTCTCAACAATGGAGAACTAGAGGAGAAATTAAAGAAGGCCATGATTTTGAGGACAGTGCATTTTAGATAGTCCATTTGAAGCTAACTATGGTTTTTGTGATGTACACTATTCCTGGTTTCATTACTGCGCTGTTCACTTTTGAGAGATAGGCCCATGTTAACAACCAATGTAAAGTTAAGGATATTGTTTTCTTTTAAGAAGGTATAAAGATCTTGATAAACTAACACCTTTCTTTCTAAGTTCCTTCCAATAAACAGCAACGTTGCTTTTACTTGAATATAAGTAAATGGGAGGCAATTTATCTCTTTTCTGGGCAGTTCTAATTATTAAAACTTTCTCTTCATTATGCAGAAATCTGCTTCTTTGATGTACCCACCAGTCCCAATTCTGTCCTGTGAAATCACCTGGGTTAAGTCTTCTTTCTTTGCTTCATGAGAGATTTTCCTTGTATTTGAATTTAACATGCAGATCTCCAGTAGATCGTCTTTTCTTCTGGCTAAAGATTCTTAATCTCTTCAACCATTTCTTAAATGGTATTCCCTCTAGAAGACTCACCAATCTTGTCACCTTTCTATCACCATCTTATAGTTCATTAACATCTCACAAAGTGTGGCACCCACCATTCAGTAAAAGACTCTGACTTTGGCCTGCTAGAACAGAATCTAGGGAAACTATTATCTCATATAATGTGTACCCAAGATTTTCTATTTATACTACTTGAAATTATGTAAGATATCTTAGTAATTTCACCATACCACTAGCTCATATTTAGTTAATTACAACTCTCGAAGTTCCCATCCCCCACAGTGAACTATTTTAGTTGCAGCTCCTACATTCTTTTTTTTATTCTCCTACATTCTTTACATATTAAATAGAGTTTGCAGAACCTATAATCAAGACTTTACATTTATAATTTTATAGACAACTGTTCCCTCTAAAATCCCCTAGCTTTTAAGCCCAGGTCCCTCCGCCTGGCCTTACCATCTTCTGGACTCCACTCCTCCAATGACCCTGATCTCTAGACCATCTTAGTTTCCCAGTCCTCTCAATAACTGTATCCCCTCCTTATTCTCTGTCTCAAATACCTACTCTTTCACTTCCCTCTATATTTTAGTCCTTTTTTCTCCTTTTTTAATGTCACTACTTTGAATAAAACCTTTTATTTCTTCACAATGCTTTCAAATTCAGAACCAAAATCTTTATCCTGTTCTATAAGGCTCTTTGTGTTCTGACCCCACCTTCTTTTCCAAGCTCTATCTCAACTGTACTCTCTGTGCGTGTGCTCTCTCTCTCTCTCTCACTAGTTTCAGGCATACATAACAACACAGTGATCAGACACTTACATAACTCACACAGTAAAAACCTCAACAAGTCTACTACCCATCTAACACTGTACATAATTATTAGAACATTATTGACTATATTCCCCATGCTGTATTGTACGTCTCTGTGACTATTTTATTATAGCTGATATTCAATATAATTTTATATTAGTTTCAGGTGTACAGTGTAGTGGTTAGGCATTTATATAATTTATGGAGTGATTTCCCCCAATAAGTCTACTACCTATCTGAAACCATGCATAATTTTTACAATACTATTGTAGTTCCCTTTTCAAAGCTCCCTTAGTCAACATTAGAATAATTTACTTCAACTTTAAAAAAAGCAAAATGAACTAATCCAGAGATCTCTTAGTAATATTCAGCTACAGTTACTTCTATGAAGATGATAGAATCTTCAGATAGTCGATAGATAAAAAGATATAGGTTTTATTTCCCCCAGCTACTCTGTCTGAGCAATCTGTGCTCCTATTTATATATCCTGTGTTAACCCTAGAAGAGTAACTCATACCCTTGTAACCATGGGGTTACATTATTATAATGCCCTTCTAGTCTAGCTTCCAGCAATGACTTGAGAATGAGGAAAATGAAAAATGGGGGAAACCAGGATGGCTCAGCAGGTTAAATAATCGCTTTGCAGCCCCAGACACTCAGGATCAAATCCTGGCCCCAACCCATGCAGAACCATATGCTGAACTGGGGTGTACTTCCCATGAGGGAGGCCCCCAGTTTGGTTCTTGCCCCCCTGGTTCGGCCCCTGGATTGAGGGGGCATGCCTCCCATGCAGAAGGCCCCCAACCCAGTTCCCGACCTGGGCAGCCCCCATCCACCTGTGTGGTATAAAACCATGTCAAAAATTGATGATGTACAACTATGGAAACTGCTCTGATCCCTCCCTATTCTCTCTTTCTCTCTCTCTGTCTCTGTCTCTGTCAAAAATAAAATATATCTTTTTTAAAAAAAGAAAATGACTGGGGAAGCCGGGATGGCTCAGTGGGTTGAGTGCTCGCTTTGCAGCGCCGGGGACCGAGGATCGAGTCCCCGCCCCGCCCCGTACTGAACCATGTGCTGAACCATGTGCTGAACCGAGAGCTCCCCGAGTTCAGTTCTCTCTCTGTCTCTGTATCTCTCTCTCTCTGTCAAAAATAAATTAAAAAAAATATATATATATATATATATTAGGGGAAGCCGGGATGGCTCAGTGGGTAAAGCGCTCACTTTGCAGCGCCGGGGACCGAGGATCGAATCCCGGCCCCGGTCCGTGCGGAACCATGTGCTGAACTGGGAGCTCCCCCAGTTCAGTTATGTCTGTCTGTCTGTCTGTCTGTCTGTCTGTCTCTCTCTCTCTCTCTCTGTCAAAAATTAATAAAATAAATAAACTTAAAAAAAAATTGTCATTTAAAAAAATATATTAAAAAAATGTATTATTAAAGAAAAGAAAAAAAAGAAAATGACATAAAGAACTGTTCAACTAAACTAAACATAAATGTGAAACAGAAAGGTGAGCGTGTTCTAGGAAACCACAACCTGTGCTTAGCACAGATCCTTACACAAAGGAGGCATTCAATAAATGTTTGCAAAATGGAATTGAACTATAATGGTTTCTCCCTTTACAGATAATAAAAACTTTCCATAATTTGTGCTATCCAGGATATGCAGTATAATGAGCAAGATAACCCACAACTCTTCTCCAAACCCTCACAACCAGAAGAAGTACATGCACAGCCTAGAAGGAGAAGGGGCACAAAGATCTATAGTGTATTTGAGGAGCAATGAGCAAGACGGGTTTCCTGGAACAGTTAAGTTCTCATTAAGGAATTTAGGCTGAAAAACTTAAAATGTATTTATCAATGAATTTTAAGGATATGTAAGTGTTTCTAAATTTTAATTTAACATAATTTCCATTCCCTATATGAAAGGACATACTGCCAGAAATGTATCCAGAGGCTATGTCCAGAGAAACAAATTGCATTAGAAACTCTTTTATTCTTCTTATATTTCTATAAAATACTATAAAAGCAAGTATAGTATTCCTTCCCATTTCAATAGAACTATTCCTTTCTTAACAGATGAAAGAAAACAGGAGATTGAAACTTACACCTTCTGAAGAGAGAATGACTCCAAATAAAAAAGTACACATGTATCTACTAAACGCATTCAGTAGTCAAGATAGTTAATCCAAAAGATATTCCATATTTATGGATTGGAAGAATCAACATAGTTAAAATGGCCATATTGGGGAAGCTGGGATGGCTCAGTGGGTTAAGTGCTCACTTTGCAGCCCTGGGGACCAAGGATCGAATCCCGGTCCTGGCCTGTGCGAACCCATATGCTGAACTGGGGAGTGCCCCCAGTTCGGTTCTCACCCGGGTGAAACCCCGGCCTAGTTCCTGCCCTGTGCAGTCCCACACCCACCTGTGGAATGAAACTATGTGGAAAAATCAATGATGTATAACTATGGAGACGGTTCTGGGCCATCCCCCTTCTCTCTGTCTCTCTGTCTCTCTCTCTCTCTGTCAAAAACAATAAAAATAAATCTTTAAAAAAATATATTTTAAGAAATAGATGTTTTTTAAATCATCAGGTTAATATGGACCCACAAAAGACCCCGAATCATCATAGCAATCCTACAAAAAAAAGAAGAGTAAGGCTGGAGGCATCATGCTCCCTGACTTCAGTCTATACTACAAAGAGTCAATAATCAAAACAGCTTGGGGGGAAAGCCGGGACGGCTCAGCGGGTTGAGCGCTCGCTTTGAGGCCATGAGGACCGAGGATCGAATCCCGGCTCCGGCCCAGGCAGGACCCACGTGCTGAACTGGGGAGTTCCCACAGTTCAGTTCTCTAACTGTCTCTGTCTCTGTCTCTCTCTCTATCTGTCAAAAAGTAAAATAGAAATAAATATGCACTGAAG
>PVKE010004735.1:0-62722 GCA_004027555.1 Craseonycteris thonglongyai
GGGCTGGGGGCCTGGACTCCTGGGTCTGAGGGAGGAGGGGCGGGGGGTCTGGACTCCTGGGTCTGAGGAAGGAGGGGCTGGGGGCCTGGACTCCCAGGTCTGAGGGAGGAGGGGCTGGGGACCTGGGCTCCTGGGTCTGAGGGAGGAGAGAACTTACCAGTGAGGGTGATCTGGTTGCCCCCAGCACCCAGTGCCCCACTGCACAACACGGAGTAATTTCCCAGGTCCCAATCCAGGCTGAAGTTGCCAATGAGGAGCTTCTGTGTGTCTTGGCTGAGGCGCAGACGCCCCCTGCCTCCTGAGGCCAGGGGCCGCCCTTCCCGTGCCCAGAATGCTCTGGAAGGTGGCTGACAGCCAGAGGCCTCCAGTGCCACCTCTGCCTCCCCTGACCGGGTCTCCTCCACCATCGGATGCAGTAGCACCTCTCCCGGGGCCTCTGCAGGTGCAAGAAACCCAGTCAAGGACATCAAGACCTTGTCCTGGAGTCAAAGAACAGGTCCTGAGTCCTTTGGTGAATCAGTAGCAGTGAAACCTCAGCGCCTCTGGCAAATGAGGAAGACTCCCCTTTTACTCCCTCATTCACTCACCATCTGATTTCCTTAATGAGGACTTAAGTACATACTAGAGGCCAAGTCTTGGACTGGGAAACTCACGTTATTCTCTACTATTTATTGCTCTGAACACGTGGGAAGGTGTGAGCCCCCTACCTGAGCCGAGGAAAAAAAAAATGCTGTCCGTTCCCTTGCTTGAGACATACAAAAAACCTGGTTCCTTCTATAGGGTTAAAGACAAAGGAAAGTCCCTTTTCCTGAAATTAAAAACTCCTTTCTCATGTCCTAAAGGAGCTAATACCCCGACCTCCTCCCGAAATAAGGAAGTAAGTCCCACCCCCTCTCACCTGGGGTGACAGTGCAGGTGCGCGTGGTCAACAGGTGGCGAGCAAGGCAGGTGACGGGGACACCGCTAAGCCGGGGGTGGGCGGGGACAGCCACCAGGAGCACAGAGGGCACTGGCCCAGCGCGGGCGCCTTCGGGGAGGCCCTGGAACTGCAGGGAGGCAGCAGGGACCCCGCCGGGCCACCAGCAGCGGAAGCGGAGGCTGCGTTCCCCGGGACCCCCTTCGACTGAACACTGTGGGGACCCGGGGGGCAGATCTGTGAACCGAACAGAGACCAAGAAGTCAGCCTCTCTTCCTTCTAGCCCCTCCTCCCCGCGCGTTCTCTCCACCCCTTTTTTATTTGGCCCCGCCCACAGGCACTGACCGCGCCCCTCCATCCTGGCTCCGCCCCCTCCCCGCATCTGGGGCTTCCCCGCCACTTTCAAAAGGCATCTCCGCCCTTCCTGGAGGACAGGGCGCCTCCTCCCTGTGTGTATTCCAGCCCATTACGGGTTCTGCCCCTTTTCCTGGGCCACCCCGTCCCTTTGACGGGGAATCTGCCCTCTCATGTCGGCCCTGCCCCTCTGCGGTGGCCCTGTCCTCTCCGGGTACCTCGCCCCCTCCCTCCCGCCCCGGCTGCGCTCACCCGCGACCGTGAGGTTGAGCAGCGAGCGGCGGCGGCGGCCCGTGCGCGGGTTCGCGGCCAGGCAGGCGTAGGCGCCGGCGTGGCCCGGCCGGACAGCCGGCAGCAGGAGGCGCGGGCCGGCGGGCACGGCGGCCTCGGCGGGGTCGGCCAGGCTCCACGCGATGTCGGCGGGCGGCCGCGAGGCGGCGGTGCAGCGCAGGGTCACGTTGCTGCCCGCAGTGACATAGAGAGCAGCGGCCGCGTCGCGGTCCGAGGAGAGACTGATGAGCGGCGGATCCGGGCCGTCTGGGTGGAGGAAAGGGAGTCGGAACCTCGAGAGTCGGGGACATCTGGGTCTCCTCGGGGACCCCCGGAGACCAACGCCCTCGTCCCCGGGGACTCAGGACCCGGGGCCCCCAGGTCCCTGCCCCCGACCCCGAGGCATCCCCCAACTCACAGAAGACGCTGACGTCAGCCGCGGCCTCCGTGTAGCCGAAAGGGCTGCGGACGCGGCACGTGTACCGGGCGTGGTCGCTGCGCACCGGGCGCGCAATGAGCAGCTGGTCGCCCTCTGCGCGGATCCGGGGCGGCTCCGCTCCCTCCGGGTCCCCTGCCTCCAGGGGTCGTCCGTCCCGGCTCCAGCTCAGCTCTCCTCGACCGGGCCCCCACCCCATGCAGCGCAGCCGGAGCTCGGCCGCCCCTTCCTCTGTCTCTGGGGCCTCGGGCTGCACTGACAGCTGAGGCAGAGGCTCTGGGAGAGGGGGCAGGGGCGTGCTCAGGACCCTGCCCCCTCGTCCCTTAGGTCCAGGACTCCAAGCCCCAGCCCCTACACCCCCTACACTCAGGACTTCCAGGTCCTCTTAGCCGCAGGAGTCCTCTTCTCACAGACCCCGAAGTCTGAGTTTCCAGCTCTCTCCTCTGGAGAACTCAGGAGTCAGGGCCCCCAGGAGTCTTGACCCCCAGATCCAGTCTCTCTCAGGTGCCCCTCCCATGGCCCCCAGTCCCATTTCTCCTCCCTCCCTCCCTCCAGCCTTGTCTCCCCTGCCCAGGGACACCTTCCTCTGGGGAAGAAACATCCTCAGAACAGCAGTGACCTGCCCAAAGGGCTGGCCGAACAGTCCCTACTGCCTGCGTTCTGGACCTCAGGGCCCACTTACCATACACACCCACGGTGAACTCCCGAATCTGCCGAGAGACCCCGCCCCGGATGACCTCCGCCGTGTAGACGCCGGCATCCGCCAGCTGGGCAGAGGCCAGGTCCAGCGCCCCTCTTGTCTGGTCAAATCGTAAGCGGTCTCGGTGCACAGGGTCCAGGCTGATCAGAGGGGCCCCTGGCCCCAGGCCCCCAGCTGCCAGCACCTTGGAGCCCTGGCGCCAGACCACCAGCGGGACAGGGGGCCCAGGCCTAGGGACTGGAACCAGAGGGAGATGGATGGTGCCCCCCACTAGTACAGCCAGAGGCCCCCCCACCTGCTGGGGGAAGCTGGGCCCTGGTGTGATCGCTGCGGGAACTTTGGACTCTGGGCTGTGGGCAGAGAATTGAAGACCCAGATCCTCAGGGGACAACTCTGCAGCTGGGGCCTCCAGGGAAGCTTTAGTATCCGGGACTTGAGCAGAACGGGCTGCAGCTGGAGTCGTAGGGAAGGAAGGTGCTGGGTCTTTGGCAGGAACTTGAGAACCCGAGGTACTCGAGAACCCAGGAACTACTTGGGAACCCGGGATTCCAGAGAGGGTGGGGTGCAGGTCCAACTTTTGGTCCTCAGCAGAAACATCTGACCAGAAGGACCCAGACACATGGTTTGAATGCGGGGCCTCGGGAGGCCACTTGGAATGGGGGCTATCAGCTGTGGCATTTGAAGCTGGAGACTGAGCCGGAAACTTCCAGGTAGGGGCCTTGATGGAGGGAACTCTCAATCCTGGGCCCTGGGAAGAGCTTTCTGAGTCAGAGCTGACACTGGTTCGCTGAGCTCCAGAAGAGGCCCTGAGGGTGGACACCCCCACTCCGGAGGCTGCAGAGGAGAGGAGGGGGTGGTCCTGGGGGGCTGCTGAGCAGGGGGGCTGGTGAGGAAGAGGCTGAGCAGGGGACTTACCCAGGAGCAGGAAGAGCGGCAGAGCCCGTGAGGTGTCCATGGTGCTGGCCGCACCCGAGGAAACACTGCACTGAGACTCAGGCCAGCACCTGTCCCTGCAGCGACGAGTCCGACAGGACTGGTAGCTTCCTGGGTGGGGAAGGGAGCCAGACCCAGTGGGAGGTGCCAGGATCCCCCACACCGATCTAGTGGCCCAGCAACCCACCCCACCCCTCTGGTCATCAACTGGTCCTATCTGAGGGGAGGCCCAGCCCTCCCCACCCCCAGGGGGACGATGGTGAGAGCTGAGTCCCAGCTAGAAACATGGGAACAAAGCCAGGAAGACTTCCTGGAGGAGGGTGAGGTGACTTTTCAGAGAGCCCATCTCTGATGGCCTTAACCACAACTCAGCCTTCCTCCTCCCAGCCTCCTGGCCTCGGGTCCACTATGTCCTGCCTGCAGCCTCAGATTCCCATGTCTGACCCTGCCCCTCCTCTGCTCCAAACCCTGCCATGGCTCCCTGTTGCCCTCAGGACCAAGTCTCAAGTGGCTGTCTCCCACCCAGTCAACGCTCCGGAGACCCAGGGTTGCGCCCCTGTGTCCCCCAGAGTGTCCATGGCCTGTATCCCACCGAACTCGGCACCTTCCCTCTAACCTGACATTCCTTCTGGGTTCTCCATCTCAGGTATGGTTCCGCCATCTGTGCACGGGCTGCGAGCCTTCCTCCCACCTCCCTGCCCCTCAGCGCTGTCGATCTCTGAATCCCATCCCTCCTGCCCCCCGAATCTCTCTGCTCCATCCTTTCTTCTTTTCCCACCAGCCAGGGTCCATCCTCTCCCCTGGCCTCATCTAACCTTCTCCCCGGACGAGTCTCCAGTTTGAGGATCTTTCTACACCCAGAGCTGCTCCTGCCCCTCCCTGGCTTACAGCTCGTCCATGGCTCCCCAGCGCCTTCAGGAGACTTCCAAGGATTTCCCAGACCCTGTGTGGCCTAGACCCACACACCCCCCACTCCACCCCCCACTCACAGCCTCTAGCACTTACTCTTTGAACACCCTGCCATTCTTGGTTCCCATCTCTCCCCTCCCAGATTTGCAGGCGCAGTTTCCTCTGCCTGGAATGCGCTCCTTCACTCCCCACCCTGCTCCAACCTGGCTAAACCACAACTTGTCCTTCAGGTCTCTTACTAAGAAACAAAATAATAATTACGACTTATCATGCACCAGGAACCATGCAAAAATGCTTCTCAGGCATTACAGGGCTGAACCTTCCAAATGCCCTAGGAGCTGGGTGTTTACAAACAAGGGGACTATGGCTCAGAGAGGTCAAGGGACCTGCTGGAGGTTGCACAGCCAGAGGGAGACACTGGGCTTTTTTTGTTTTTTTTTAATAAGTTTTTCCTTTTTCTATTGTTCCTATTTCCACTTTTAGAAGCTTTTGCTATTTTTCATCACGGATTGCTGAGTGACCCTTTTGTAATTAAATTTGCTCTGCCCTGATTTTTTGTTGTTCTAATATACTTATATTTCTGGGTTATAAATAGCTGTGTGGAGGACTTATTTTGCAAAATATTTAAGCTCTTTCTCCTTTTTATAACTTTTGTTCATTTAAATGTGGTCTTCCCCATCAGTTTACTTGCTTCAGGAGGAATGTTTTTCAGAGATCCTCTTGATCGTGCATCTAATCTAGTACTACAGACTGTACGAGCTGGCTATAGGCAGGTAGAACTCTACTCAAACAAGTGTTTGGAATCAGTGTGACTTCTCATAATTAAATGCATTGCCATTCCTTCTAGTTGCTTTTCTTTTTTTAAGATTTATTTTATTGTTTTTGACAGAGACAGAGAGAAGGGGGAGGGTCCAGAGCAGTCTCCATAGTTGTACGTCATTAGCTTTCTTTCGATATGATTTCCTTCCACACAGGTGTGTGTGGGGGGGGGGCGCCGCGCAGGGCAGGAACTGAACTGGGGGCCTCCCGCATGGGAAGCACACCTCAGTTCAGCACATGGGTCCCCACGGGCCAGGGCCGGGATTTGATCCCTGGTCCCCAGGGCTGCAAAGTGAGCACTTAACCCACTGAGCCATCCTGGCTTCCTCCCCACCCCACCCCACCCCACCCCCACCTCCACCTTTTTTTTGAGCCAAGATGGGTTTACTTTTATTCTTTGGTTTTCAGGGAAATGTTCAAGTCACTTACTGTTTATTCAACTGTAGCTTTATTTGGCATAGCTTTGGTGTTAAATCAACCCAAACTGTACTAAGGCAGCTCCATAAATCAAGGTGGGATACATTGTAGAATGTGCAGGGGGTATATGTGTCTATATAAGTGTAAGATTTTTAACCTTACCTATAGGGAAACAATGTATTAGGTTATTTTTAATCTCTTCATATTATGAACATGGTTTCCCTTTTTTCTGCTATGAGTACTTTTTTTAGTAGTTAACTTTCTGGTTTACTCTTTATTTTAAACATCTTTATTGAAATATAATTCACATACCAGGCTATTCATCATTTAAATTATGCTGGTTAGCAGTTTTTAGTATACTCACTGAGTCGTGCAACCATGACCATAATCAATTTGGGGACATTTTTATCACCCTCCCCAAATAATCCCATGCCTATTTGCAGTCACTCCCCATTTCTCCCAACCCCTCACCTCCCCCCAGCCATAGGCAACCACTGATTTATTTTCTGCTTCTATAGATTTGCCAATTCTGGCCATTTCATAGAAATGGAATCACATAACACATGTTGTTCTTTGCGAACTTCTTTCAGCTAGCAAGCAGCTTTCAGGGTATATCTGTGTTATAATACATATCTGTACTTAACTTCCTTTTATTGCGAAACGATACTCCATTGTATGGATATACTGTATTTTATTTGTCAGTCCATGAATGTTAGGTTTCTAGTTTACTTCTCGATTTCTTCTCGAATGTGGCCAGGCTGCTCGCTTCTTCTGACCTAGCTGCTCCTGCCCCTTGTTTGCCTTAGCACCTCTGCTCAGCTCCCACTTCTCTGAGGCCCCCATCCCCGAGCATGGTTCTTGAAAACTGTTAATTATAATGGTAATAATATATAGTGAGTATTTTTGTGTGTGCCAGGTGTGGTTCTGAGGTCATTAACCCCGTAAAACCCCATGGGGATAGGTTTTGTAGCTTAAAGATGGCTGCAAATGTGACCTTCCTCCCATTAAGTAGCAGGGTCTCTGTCCCCTCCCTTTGCATCTGGGTAGGCTCTGTGACCCCTAAGCCAAGAAAGTACAGTGGGAGTGACCCCGTGTTTCTGCATCCAGGCCTGGAGAGACAGGTGTATTCCACTTTCTATATTGTGGGACAGTCCCCCTAGGAGCCCAGCCACCATGCTGTGAGGAAGCCCAAGCAGCCCCGTGGAGATGAATCATGGTCCCTGGACAACAGCCAGCTTGAGCCAAACAGCCCCAGCCAGCTCACAGGCTACATGACCAAGCCATCTTGGATGTTAAATCTCTGGCCCCATTTGAGCCACCCCAAATGACGCTGTATGGAGGAGAGGCAAGCTGTCCCTGCCAAACCCTCCCCAAATTTCAGACTTATGAGCAATGACTGTTGGCTTAAGCCACCAAGCAGCAGACAACCAGTTCACAGGTATTGTTAGCTTCACCTGGCAGAGGAAACCCACTCTGAGAGATTAGGAACTTGCCCAGGTCCTCCTGGAGCCAGGGATTAGCTAGGCGGGGATCTGAAGCCAGGGTCTCAGGATCCAGACCCCAGGTCCTTAACCACTACATGAAGTTTAGGCTGTTTAGATCAGCCAGATGAGGAAGAGGCTGAGAAACTCACTCCAGACGGCACAGCTGAGAAGTGTGAGGGTGAGGGTTTGAAATCGCAGAGTCTGACCCCAGGCCCAGCTCTTCAGCCCCACGCTAGGTCTGGGTGGTCTGTTGATTGTCCTCATTCCCTCTCAAGCCTCTGCTGGGGCCTGGCACCTGGGAGTCCCCAGCAAGCGCTTTGCAGATGAAAGCCCTTTCCCCACCTCACTGAGGTTTGTCTTTCAAGACTCAGATGCCACCTCCCTGGAACGTCTGTCCCCATGGGCCAGGTCAGATGCCCTATGTGGGCCCCCAGGTGCCCAGCACTGCCTCTGCTTACAGCACACAGCCCCCCACCGCATGGCTGCCTTTGCCCAGGTCCACCCCCTCCCAACATGGAAGCTTCTCAAGGACAGAGACTGGATGTAACTCACCTGGGTCCCTGGCGTTGCCCACAGGGCCTGGCACACAGGAAATGTAAGGAAATGTTTGTGGAATGAATCAAAAAAAGGGCGCCCATGGATTGAGGTAACAGAGACAGACGTTGGAGTCATAGCTTTACTGTTGAGTTTCACAGAAGGGGCTCAAATCCGCCCAATCTCTTTCAGCTTGGCCACCAGGTCCTCTGTGGTCTCCACCTTGACGCCGGCCGTGCGCTGGGGCGGGTCCTCCACGCTAACCACGGAGAGCTTGGAGGTCAGGTCCACGCCCAGGTCCCCAGCCTTGAGCACCTCAATCTTCTTCTTCTTGGCTTTCTACACATGGGAAGCCATGGTCCCCAGGGCTGCCAAAGCCGCGGCCCAGCCCCTGCAGCCCCTTCCACGCTGCCACACCTGCAGAACCACCCCCACTGGCCAGGACACATGGGACCTCTGGAAGTGGACACCTCCTGGTGGCTGGGATGTCCTGGGAAGCCCCCCTACTGTGGGAGTCCTGCAGTCAACCAGCTTGGGAAGCTTTTCACTGGCTGGAATGAGCTGGCAAGTTCATCCTTCCGGCAGTAATAACAACGCATTGGACTTTTGGCCAAGCTGACCCACTGAACTCTCCCTATTGAATGAAACGACTCCATGAACCTATCCTACTGGCTGAGAAGACCCACTGAACTCTCCCCATTGAATAAAATGACTCCATGGACCTATCCTACTGGCTGAGAAGACCCACTGAACTCTCCCCATTGAATAAAATGACTCCATGGACCTATCCTACTGGCCGAGAAGACCCACTGAACTCTCCCCATTGAATAAAATGACTCCATGGACCTATTCTACTGGCCGAGAAGACCCACTGAACTCTCCCCATTGAATGAAATGACTCCATGGACCTATCCTACTGGCTGAGAAGACCCACTGAACTCTCCCTATTGGCTGAGATGACCCAACAAATCCTCCTCATCTGGCTAGGATTACACAATGAACTGCCTGATGGTTGGAATGACAAGGGGGAGCCCTTTTTATTGCCCAGTGAAACCCTTCTATTAGTTGAGGTAAACAGTAAACCTCCGTTAGCCAAAACAGCCCCATGAACTATGAACTATGATTATTAGCAGAAATGACCCAGTAAACCCTGTTGGCCAAAATGACTAGTGAGCCCTTCCTTTGGATGAAATGTCCTTTGAATCCTCTCCTCCCATCTGACCACCAGGGAGGCACTGGGCCTGCAACACTCACCCTCTCCCTGGTCCTCAGTGACCACCCCACCCCCCAGCCCTCAGTGACTGCCACACCCAGACCCTCCATGATCCATCTGCCAAGTGCTCACCATGATGTTGGGCAACGTAGCATATCGGGGTTCATTGAGCCGCAGATCAGCAGTCACCACAACAGGCAGCTTCAGGCGTATGGTCTCTAGGCCCCCATCAATCTCTCGCTCCACTTTCACCTTGTCCCCTTCCAGGGTCAGCTGGGAGGCGAAGGTGCCCTGGGGAAGAACAGGGCAGATTAATTCAGGGCAGGCCCCAAGCCATCCACCTCAGGCCACGACATGCACTGAGTGAATGAATGAGAGATCGGAGGGAGCATCCTGCAAGGTGACTTAGACACTGTGTTCAAAAATGGGAGGAAGCCATAGACAAAGATCTCAGAAAATCTAGGGGAGGGTTTCTTTACTTTCACCGGAAGCCAAGGTGTAGGTGGGACCATCCTGAACCTGCCATTCGGGTCTCCTTTCCTTAAATAATAATGAACATGTATTTAGTATTGGGCACCCTTCCAAGCAATTTAAGTGTGGTGAAGTAAGCCATCAGACCCTCCCAGGAACTCTATGAAGGAAATGCTATTATACCCACTTTACAAATGAGGAAACCGGAGGCCAAGTGGTCAAAGATGTGCCCACTGTCCCCTACAGCTGACAAATCTGAAACCCAGCAGTCTGATCCCACACTCTGTTATGCTGTCACCTACCCACCATTCTGTCCCCAAGGGCTCCCTTCAAGGCCCTTCTGCTGGGCTGACAACAGTCTCATGTGTCACCTCCATCCTCAGAACGTCCTCTGGGGCCCCTTCTTCACTCAGTGCACACTCTGGCCAAGGCCCCTCACCCATCAGCCATGAATCATCATTTTCTGATGTGACCGACACACCGTCTTCGTCTAACTAATCTGTTCTTTACTTACTCATTGGACAAATCTTTCAGGTCTTAGTTGGCATGTCCCATTATTCCCAGTCTTCTCCGAGGGCCCCAGCTTTTGGGAGCACTTAAACCCTGGCATGAAGGTTGCCAGTAACCAAGTGACTACATAGTCACCACTGGCCATGTGTGGTGTCTGAGCACATAAAATGTGGCTACTGTGATTGAGGGAGGGCACATTTTCCATTTAATTGAATTATTTTACATTTAAAAACTAGTAAGTAAGATACATTATCAGAATTGTGGTAATGGATTCATGGATATACTAGTATACATATGTCAAAGCTTATCAAATTTACACTTTAAGTATGTGCAGTTTATTGTAGGTCAGTTATATCTCAATAAAGCTGTTTTAAAAAACAATACTCGATGCAATTAGTGGAAAACATTTAAGTTGGTTTAGAAAAACTTGGGTGGGTGAATCTACTTTTTCAACTATGAATTTTAGGAATCTAAATTAAGTATTTCTGATGAAAACTTCGTATCTGAATTGAGATACACTGTCGATGTAAAATACACTAGGGAATGTGGGGATGGCGCAGCAGGTTAAACACTCGCCTTGCATCCCCGGGCTCCCAGGATCGAATCCTGGCCCCGGCCTGTGCGGACCCATGTGCTGAACTGGGGTGTGCTTCCCATGTGTGAGGCCCCCAGTTCAGATCTCACTAAGGCGAGCTTCCCACGTAGGGGGCCCCTGGTTCGGCCCCCAGCTTGCAGGGGTACGTCTCCCACGCAGGAGGCCCCCAGTCCAGCGGCCCTCACCCACCTGTGTGGAACAAAACCATGTGGAAAACTGATGACATACACTATGGAGACTGCTCTGGGCCCTCCCCCTTCTCTCTGTCAAAACAATAAAATAAATCTTTTTAAAAAATACACTGGATTTCAAAATTTCTGTATAAAAAGAAAAGAATGAGGGAAAGCTGGGATGGCTCAGCGGGTTAAGCGCTCACTTTGAAGCCTTGGGGACCAAGGATGGAATCCCGGCCCCGACCCATGAGGACCCACATGCTGAACTGGGGTGTGCCCCCAGTTCGGTTCTTACCAGGACCTATGTGGGAGGCTTCCGGCCCAGTTCCTGCCCTGCGCAGCCCTGTGCCCACCTGTGGAGTGAAACTATATGGAAAACTAAACTAATGTCAACTATGGAGACTGCTCTGGGCCCTCCCTCCCCCTTCTCTCTGTCTCTCTCTGTCTCTGTTTCTCTCTGTCAAAAATCAATAAAATAAATCTTAAAAAAAAAAAAAAAGAATGTAAAATAGCTCGGTATTTTTATATTGATAACATATTGAAGTGATATTTTAGATGTACTGGGTTATATAAAATATCATTAAAATTAATTTGCTTGATTGTACTTTTTAAATGTGGCTATGAAAATTAAATTACCTATGTGGCTTGTATTTCTATTGGGCTGGCACAGGTGGGGAATGGGGCACCTGGAGTTTGGAGGGGGCATGAATATTTCAGAGAGGATGGGCAAGGAAAGCCTCTCTGAAGAGGTGATACCTGAGAGATCTCTCCCTGAAGGAGGGGAGTGAACAGGCCTGAGGATATCTAAAGGAACCCTGTTCTAGGTTGTGGGAGTAGCAAGTGCAAAGGCCCTGAGGCAGGAATGAGTTCAGAGTGGTTGGGGAGCAGCAGGGCTGGAGGGCACGGAGCAAGTGAAGGCCTGGAGGAGGCCTGGTGTCCTGGCTGGGTGTTCCTCCATCCTACCTGCAGGAATAGCCATCCTGCTTTACCTACCTTCCTCCAAAAGGGCAGGGACAAGGGTGGCCATGTCCTAAGCTCCCAGGCCTGTCCCTCAGCAGGTACTCCCCACTCCAGCCTCACCTGTGGCCAGTCCAGAAGTCCGGCTGTCATCTGCCCTGTCTGATTACAGTCATCATCGATGGCCTGAGTGGAAAAAAAAGAAAGAGACTATGACAATGGGGCATCTCATGCACAATTGGGGACTTCGTCTAGAACAAGCATTGGAAAATGTTTTCCACAATGGCCCAGATAGTAAATATCATCTGTCTTTGTCCCAGTGACCCACCTGGGCCATCGTGCATGAGCAGCCATTGACCATACGTGTCTACATAAACAAATGGGTGTGGTGGCTTCCCAGTAAAACTGTATTTATGGAATCAGTGGTGGTCACAGTCAGTTTGCTGACTCCTAGTCTAGAGTGATCTCATCTCTTCACATGGGCCCAGAGACAGTAGTCACTCGTCCAAGGGTACATGAGGGTACCTGGTATCCCTGATGCTAAATCTCTGCCCCATTTATATATTCACAGAAGTCTCCTGCCAGCCAGGCCCTGGGGCAGGCCACATTGGGAAGTGAATAAACAGAATCTGGGCCAATGAGAATGTTCTATCCCTGACACTAGTGACTGGGTCATGGATGGGCCCATGACTCGAGTTAAACCAGTGAAGAGTCAGGGCTCAGATCTTTGCTGGAGCCCTTGGGAAAAAGGCTCTTTTCTTTCTGCTGGGTCACTGTGTTGGTGGGATGTGAGCTTAGCGATGCAGAGAGTGAGGTCAATATAGCACACTGTGTGCGACCCTGGATCAAGCTATGCCTGAAGCTTGCCTTATATGAACTAATAAGTTTGCTTTTTGGTTTCAGCCAGTTTGAGTCATGATTCTGCCACTTACAACAAAGCATCCTGACCAGTTCATCCAGCATCTCCCCAGCTAGAGGCCCAGGCCCCAGGCACAGTCCCTAACAACTAGGAGAGGCAGGACATCAGAGTCTGAGACCACCAACAAAAGGAGGGGGCTTCAATAGGCTGTACCACCAGCACCCAGGTCCTGGGGAGCTGGTGTGAGATCTGGGTCCCCAAGCCCTACTCAGACTGTGCCTTTTTGGCCTGTTCTCTGGTTCGGCGCTATGCCTCAGTTTCTTGATCTGTACTCTGACTCCTCTGCTGTCATCACGCTCTCTGTTTTCTCCTGCCTCAATTAGGCAGGGCACCCGGTGATGGGATGGGACCCATCAGCCTCCCTGTCTCCCCAGGGCGGAGCGGTCCCTCTGGAATCCCTGACTCTCTCCACTGGGGCCCCAGCTCTATCTCTAGGCCTCCGTGCCATCTCCACCAATCTCACCCTGCTGTCTCTGACCTTCTTTCTCAGCCTCCACCCCTGCCTCCTGATCTCCCCCTCCCACGCCTGTCTGTCTGAGGTTCTTCCCATGGCCCTCCTCCGCCCCTCCCCTGGGTGAGGCCAAGAGGCCTGTCTTCAGATGGAAGGTGGGCCCTGGTCTCCTAAGGGAATGGATGAGCCTGGACACACACCTGCCTCGGCTGGGAGTGCCACATGCTAAGGAAGGTTCTAGTTGAGTCCTCTCCCCAGAACACTGTTAGCCCTCAACCTTCTCCCCAGACTCTCAGCCTCTGGTCTCTCCCCTTCCAGTCCATGCCTCCTGCACCCAGAGCTGATCCAGTGCTTCCCCTGCGTCCTCCAAAAGCTTCAGGTCTCTGTGTAAGCACAGGCCTTGGTCCTGAACCCAGCACATCTCCCCACATGCCCCCCTGGGCTCTTTACACTTCCTCTCACCTGTTCTTCCAGGGTTTCCCCTCTGGGCCTCCAAACCAGACCCTGGCACCATTCCCACCTCTTCCCTCCATTACTGCTTAGGGAGGAGGGAGCCCTGTCCCTCCAGCCATCCGTCTCTCAGCCCTGTGCCTCTGTTCCATTGGCCTTGGCCCAGGCTTCCCTTTCTCCCACATGGGCCATCATCATGGCCTCTGGGGCCTCAATCTCACCCCAAAGGACCACCGGGGTCTTTCGGAGGCCCACAGTGGCCCTGTTCTCCCTGCTCAAACTCTCTAGCATTGGGGTAGCAAAGTTGCGCAGCCTGGACATCTGAACCCCAGGCCTGAGCCGCGTGCAATCTCCTCTCACACTCACACCCCACCTCCAGTCCTGAGCAGGGAGGGACAGAGGTGGAACATAAGAGGCGGGATAGAGCAAGGATAGAGGGGAGGGGCTGGGCACACCTACCTGCTTGCCCAGCAGTACCAGGTCCACCTTCTCCTTCTGTGCCAGCTTGGCCAGGACCCGGGCCACCTGCAGGGGACCCAGGCGATCCGCCTCTGCAGCAGGCACCTCCACATGGATGCCTCGGTCAGCACCCATGGCCAGAGCCGTGCGAATGGTCTCCTGAAGAAGAGCAGGGGCTTGGCTTCCAGCTGGTCCCCAGCCCCTCCTCCCTCACACCCGGGAGTCCAGGCCCCCAGCCCCTCCTCCCTCAGACCCAGGAGTCCAGCCCCCCAGCTCCTCCTCCCTCAGACCCAGGAGTCCGGACCCCCCGCCCCTCCTCCCTCAGACCCGGGGGTCCGGGCCCTGCTCCCTCCTCAGACCCAAACTCCTGGCCACAGCACCCCTCCCAGGACCCTGGGCACCTGGCACTGGGTGGGCCCGCAGCTAACAGCGATGACCTCCTTCACCAGCTTCTTCTCCTTGAGCCGCACGGCCTCCTCCACAGCAATTTCACAGAAGGGGTTCATGGAGTGCTTCACGCCATCTGTGACCACACCTGTCTTGTCAGGCTTCACCCGGATCTGCCCAGACAGAAGGGTAAGGGACAGGATCAGGGGGAAGTAGGAGAGAAAAGGGCCACAGTGCCAACCTTTGCACAGGCTGGATGGGGATGACAGGGACCCAGGGAGGTCCCACAGCTCCAAGGACACAGCAAGGTTAGAATTCAGAGGCTGGTGGAGGGTCGCTCTCTTACCCTCTCATTCAGACATTCCCTGGGCACCAGGGACATTTAACTTGTTTGTCCCTACTGTCGCTGATCCTTGGGCCTGAAAGAGCATTTCTCACAGCTTTGCTTACACTAGCCCACAGTGAGAAATACTTCTGATGATATTACCAAATGTATTATATACATAACATACATTTATATATAAATTCCACTGCAACGTGAGGTTCAGTGAACAGCACTATTCTTACTTCATACACTATACCCTGACATTTTCTATTCTTTTTTTTTTCAATGCCAGCCCTCTACACAGAGTTCATGATCAACACCTTGTCATGATCTACTTTGAAAAACACCAGCATCAAAGGCCTCTGTCTGCCACACAGGTGAGGTGGGGGCGAGCGAACCTTTCCTCATCCGGTGCATCCTCACTGAGCACCGACTGTGTGTCTGGCCCTGAAATGGGCAAGGTCGTTCTGGATTCTTGGTGGAAAATGGGGAAAATGACAAAAGTGGAAGTAAGTAGGCAGCTGGGCAGCTATGAGTCATTGGAATAAGAAATGACAGTGGCTCAAACAGCCATGACAGTGGGGGTGGAGGAGTGGATAGATTGGAAAGGTCTTTGGAGGTACAACTGACAGAACTTGGTGCTCAATGGGGGACTGGGGAGGTGAGAGAGAAAAGCCAAGCAAGACTCTCGTGGGTCTTTCTGGTGGGTACTTAGTACAGCAGGGAGGATGAGGAGGTGTCAGCCACGCTGTGAGCAGGAGTGGCGAGGGAAAGGGAGCAAAGCCATGTGCTCCCAGAACCAAGAGAATGTGTGGCTGGTTGGGGTGAGGCCCAGAGATGGAAACAGGTTTTCTGGGACCTGAAGGTTCTATTCCTTGGAGGGCCCTCTTTAGCAAAGTGAACACCAAATTATGAACACAAAATTGCTCCAGCCTCTCCTTAGGCCTTGAGAGAAGCCCTGAAGGCTAGGCCTTACCAGTCCCACGGAAAATGTGTCCTTGGCAAGAATTGGGTATAATCGGGTTGCCAAATACCTGTTAATATCCTAGACACACACACACACACACACACACACACAGCCAGACACACACCCAGAGATAGACACACAGACATAGACAGTACACACACGGAAACAGATAGACACACCCAGAGATAGACACGGAAACAGATAGACAGACCCAGAGATAGACACACAGACATAGACAGTACACACACGGAAACAGATAGACACACCCAGAGATAGACACGGAAACAGATAGACACACCCAGAGACAGACATAGACACACACACACACACACACACACACACACACAGAGACACAGACATACACTGAGCAGAGCATTTGTTATGTTTTAAATAAATAACTAAATAAACTTCCCTTATATTACCACCAATAATAGCAATAGTCACTGAGTGCCCGCCAATACCTACCTTTGTGACAGGCACTAAGAGCTTATTTAATACTCACTGCAACCTAATAACAGAGGTACTATCATTACCCCCATTGTACAGAGGTAGAAAGTGAGGCTCACAGTAGCCAGCAACTCCCCCAAGGTCACACAGCCGAAAGCAGACCTGGGTGGCTGGGCTCGAAGTCCACACTCCAAACCATTCTAGGAGTGTTCCTGCTGTCTAAAGTGGCAGTGACTACCTCAGACAGACTGTTCTCCCTACCCTAGCGCTCAAATTCTGGAAGGGGAGGCAGTCACTAAAGCAAGAGTTCAGAGAACTACACCATGGGTTACAAAGTATCGGGGGAAATACAGCAGGAAGCAGAGGACAACAAGGGCTGCAATCTCAAATTGGTGACCAGGGAAGGCCTCCCAAAGACTGGAAGGGGGTGAGGGAGAGAAAAGAGCTGCGTCAGAGCCAGCATACTCTGAAAGGAGCTACTAGTTGGTGGGGTGTGTGTGTGTGTAACATCTGTGTAAACAGGGGATCCCAACCCAGGGTGGGGAGGGCTGGGAAAGGCAAGCCTAGGGGGCTGCAAGACACACCACGGTAGCTTGAGGGAGTGGAATGGGGGGCTTCCCGGAGGAGATGCCAGGGGACCACTGAACTCTGCTACAGCAGTGGGTTGGAGATAGGGACAAGGGAGCGATAAAAAGCAGAGGTTAGAGGGTAAAGCGAGAAGGGCACCCAGGCCGAAGGCACAGCGGGACAAAGGCCCAATGCAAGAAGCAGCCTGGCCTGCCCGGAACAGATAAGCCAGTTGGAGCTAAGGAAGCACCAAGGGTGAGGGACGGGGGGACAGGGGCCGGATCATGAAGGGCCTCGAACACCAGGCTGAGGGGTGGGATTTTGTCCTGAGGGTGCTGCGGAGCTACTGGAGGCCTGTGAGCAGGGAGGGGCAGTGTCAGCTCCAGGTACAGGGAGACCCCTAAGTCTGGGAGGGTTCGGACTGGAGGGGAGACCCTCGGAGCTCATGGGACTGGCGAGGGTCCAGGTGGGAGAAGATTAGGCCTGAAGTGCTGCGGTGGGGAGGGTGGAGCAGAGGAAACAGGGCAGAGAGGTGGAGAGGGTAGGAGGACGGACTGAGAGCTGAGGTGCTGTGGGACGTGAGGGAAGAAGGTCTGCCCAGGGTCTGGCCGGGTGATGAGGTTGGCAGTATTCAAATCATTTATTTGATTATAAAGGGACATCAAGAACATCCAGTGAGACAGGATACAATGGAAGGGGCCCTGGGGCATGGTGAGAGGGGTAAGCAGCACACCCTTCGGGAAAGGACAGGAGCTGATACAAGGACACATTCACTCTTCCCTCTGTGCTGGGCAAGGCTGGGACCCAGAGCTGAGTCAAATGATGGCCTGCCTGATGGGGGATGAGCTACAGTCCCAGATATCTCAGGCCAGGGGCCAGGGCTGGGCCCGGATCAAGGTTGACAGAGGCCCAGGGAGCTATGGGGTCTAAAGGAACAGAAGTGAGCAGAAGCCAGGAGCATATCTCATTTTGCCTGGAGTCAAAAGCCGGGCCACAGGCTGCCAGAGCTGTTAGGAGGCCGAGTGGCCGCTGAGTGGAGATGGGAGGACAACAGGCTGGAACGAGATTTGCCTGCATTCGAACCCTGACTGCCCCTGCATAGCTGGATGACCTGGGAAGTAACAGAACCTCCAGCGGCCTGTTTCCTCGCCTGGTTAACAGAATTAGTAGTATCTCCAGAGAATATGGAAAGGGCTAACCTCAGACAAGGACTTAGAATGCTGCCTGGTGATCAGGTAAATAATTACTAGGCTAACCATATGTATCATTTGAAATGGGACAGTATCATTGTCTTCTGTCCCATTTAAAATGGGACATCTTGTCAGCCTAGTACTTAATACATGTGAACTATTATAATCACTGAAATTTTCATGCCAGGGCCTGGCTCCTAGGCCCTCCTCCCCACCACATACCCCAGCCTGGCAGGGTCTCCAGTTTCGCCCATCCTGAGGCCTGCGATAGGCCAGGCCCTGTGCTGGGCAATGCCAGGAACACAGAGGCAGGCTCCCAGTCCAGGCAGGGCAGACATGAATGGCTAGTCACCACCTTGTCTGGTGCAGGCCAAGTATTGAGAGAAAGTAGCCTGTGGGACGGTGTCTGATTCACCTCTGACCATACCAGCTTCTCTCCTGGAGACAAGTGAGGCTCCCAGAGTTGTTGCCCCCCAACTGTTTCATGGAGGGTGTGAGCCATTCCACCAACTCATCAGACTGGCTGTCATCTCTAGCAAACACTTCCCTCCCCCTCCCTAGCTCTAGCCTCCTTACTCACCCTGTAGCTATGTAGGGTGAAAGGTAGCGTCTGGATCCCCCCAGTGCCCTGTTTGACCTCCACTCTAGCAGGTTTCCTGTACTTTAATAGCTGGTTGCGTTCACAGTGCAGCCTAGTGGGTGAAAGTGTGGCTTGTGTGCAAAGTTCTCATCGTGGGGAGGAGTCTCACGGACCTGGACAGGAATCTTGGCTCTGCCCCTTCCCGGCTGAGTGACCTCTCCGTGCCTCAGTTTCTCCGTGTGTTAAACAGGGACCATGACTCCTCCGGCGGGTAAGAAATACAGACGGTAACTCTTCCTGCACGCAATTATTAAGGCAGTGAGTCCAGAACCGGGGGGGAAAGGGAACGGGGTTATAACCCTAGACCTCGGCCGGGTTTGAGTGAGGAGCGATCGGATGTCAGAACCTCAGTCCTTGATCTTTGCCCTCACATGTGACTTTGACGTTTGGGGGAAGCGCGGCAGAAATCAGAGGTTACGAGGGGATCCCCCCCCCCATATAGTGTGCACTCGTGACCCCAGAAGCACACGGTCGCGGGGCACAGGGAGGAGGGAGAGGGGGGCCCGGTCACCTTCACGGCGAAGTCTATGACCCTCTTGACAGCCACGAGCGCGCGCAGCTCCGCCATCTTCCTGCCGCAGCCACCTGCGGGGTCAGGCCGCACCTTCTGTCTCAGGGTCCTGACGACCCGCCTCCGTCCTTTTCTGCGCCTGCGTCCCGCGCCGCCAGCCAGTCAACCGTTGGGATGCCCGCCTCCGCCCCGTCAGAGGGCCAATCGGAAGGCCGGAGTGTGGCAAGCGGGGGGCCAATGGGAAGCGGATCCCAGGGAGAGAGGCGGCATTCGGAGCGGGAGGGACGAGAACTATAAGAAGGGGGCGTGGCCGGGAACTGGAGCAAAGGTCGTTCCCGGAGCGGGGGCTCTCGGAGTGTAACTCCTCCTAGTCGTCCCAAACTTTTCCCAACGTCCTGGGATGTACCCCGCACCCCCGTTCCCTGCCTCCTCTTCGCCTCTGCAGGTCGCAGTGCTCGTGTCCCCACCTCCACCGCGTGCCGATGCCCCCACCCCTCTGAGTCCTCTGGTGTCTGTCTCCTCATGTTCTCCGTGGCACTGTCCCCACATCCTCTCTATGCTCCCCTGTTCCCTCCCAACCCCACGCCCCCTTGTCCCCTTCCCCTCCACTCCCATGTCTCTTGCCCACTCCATGTTCGTGTCTCCATGCCCATATCCCCCAGGTTCCCTATAGGTTCATGTCCTTATGTCCTCCCTGAGACTCCACGCACCCCCGTGTCCGAGTCTCCCGGGCTCATGCTCGTGCTCCCACGTCTGTTCATGTCTCCTGTGCCCGCGTCCCCACGTCGTCCAGAAAGGCAGGCGGAGCCGCGGCGGTAGGAACTGTTCCTTTATTCTGTCCCGGGCAGGCTGAGGTCACAAGCACACGGGGAACCCGCTGATGGCGTCCGTGCTCTGCAGGATCATGTCCGCCAGTAGAAAGCAGAAGCCTAGTGGGAGGGGAGTGGGGGGCGGCTGGAGGACGTGGGTCGTGGGGCGGGTGGCCTGGAGGAGCCCCGGGGCCTGGGGTTTGGGGCTCCCAGGCGTCTCGGCCAGGGCTACAGGAGTCGGGAGTGGAGTGTTGGGTCCTTCAGAGGTCAAAGTGGGCTTTCTTGGGAGGGCGGAAAGGGCGTCCCTGAGGGGAGGGGGTGGCCCCTGGACAATCTCCTTCACCCACTTCCCGCAGTCCAAGTTACCCGCGAGAATAGAGAAGGGTAAAGCCAGCCACCCGGAAAAATAGGACCAGGAGAAGAAGACATCGTTTTTCCACGCGTTCTTCACCGTGTAGCCTGTCAAGGCGATCAGCAGCAGCAGGCCTGGGCCCCGCCCACCGCCAGGTGAGCGAGGCCGGGCACTGCATCCCAGCCCCACTCAGGCCACGCCCACCTCCTCCAGGCTCCGCCCTGACCACGCCCCATCCATCCCCACTCCTCCTCTGGGTCTCCCGACCCTCTCCTCCGCTCTTTTCCAGTGCCTCAAGTCCTGACCCCCGGGCCTCTGCCCCTTCCATACCCCCAGATCCACCCTGAATCGGGGGGCCAGCTGCCGTCTCACCGCAGAGGAAGAAGATAGCGCTCGTAGTCCGGCCCCGCAAGTCCCCCTCGTGGAACAGAATCCGCAGCCCCATCACAGAGCCCACGATGCCAGAGCTCGCCGCCAGCACCATGCACGCCTTTGTCACCGTCAGCATGGCTGGGGAGAGCCTGCCGCTTCAGCCCCGCGCTGGTGTCGCCCCTGGCCGCCGCCCCTGGCCGCCGCCCCCACCCGCCGGTACAGGGATGGGAGAAGAGACAGGAAGTTGTCATGAGGGGGTGTGAGGTTCGTGGGGGCCTTGGTCACGGAGGGGCAGCTGTATCTGAAACTGAAGTGGAAGGGGTGGGGTGGGGGGTGTTCCCATCTGTGGTCGGTGCTGGTGCTGTCTGTGCCCTGCGGGGGTCTGACATCTGAGCCTGCGGGGCCTTACTCTGGCAGGGGATGTTGGAGCAGATGCTGCCTTTACACTCCTGCCACAGGCCACCGTGGCCCCCAGGGAAGTGGATCCAGTAGTTGGTGGCAATGGAGAGAATCATGAGGATGTCCGCCAGGAAACCCAACAGGGTGCCCCCGCTCTGAAGGGTCCACTTCATCCCCATGCCGGGGAGGCTGCCACTGGGGGCCACACGCAGTATTGACCAACATCCCTCCCACCCCCAGGCCCCTCTCCCAGTTCCGTCAAGTCCCCGAGACCCCCCCTCACATGTCCCTTTGTGTCCCAGCCAGCTACCCCAGCACCCCCCTGCCTGGGGTCCCTGCTTCTGGGATACCTGGAGATGCCTCCCTTTGGTTTATCTTATGCTGTGGGCCCCTCCCCCAGCCCCCCTGACTGGAGACTTGGAGACCCTCCCTCCCAGAAGTCACTGCTTAGGAATCTCTATGTCTTCCAGAGACCTCCATCCCCCAGTGGAATGTCTCTTTGGCCTGTCCAGTGCCCTCTCAGTGCACATACACCCACCTAAGTGACTCACATCCAGCTCCCAGGGCTTCTTAGACTCAGAGCCCAGAGGGGTGGGGGAAGGGAGAGTAGGCGTCTGTGAGGCAACAGGAGTTCCAGAACCCCCCATCCCAGTCACCATTTAAAGAGATAACCACCCCACCCCCATCCATAGCAAAATGACAGCACAGAGGCAGATGGCAGGTCTGAGGGGAGTCTGGGGGCCATGACATGGTAGGCCATGTCCTACTAGAAACTTCTCTTCCCGTGACCCCATAAGGGCTCCTGGTCCCCAACTCTGACTGTGGCCTCCCAGACCCCCACATGGGCTCTTGCTCCCTCTACTTCTCAATGTCTGTCTTCCTGGAGGCGCCACCTCGCACCTTCTACCAGGTGAGCTTCCTCAGTTGCAGTTGCAGTGGCCACGTGCTCTGATAGCACCCCAAACTCCATTTCAGCCCAGGTCTCAATCTCAAGCCTTAGACTGGAGTCCTTGCCTGCTCCTGGCCGTCTCCCAGACCCTTGGCACTCAACCACCTCCCACCTGACTCAGCATCTTCCATCAAACCAACAAAGACCCTAGGGTTCCACCCCTGGACACTATCCTTCCTGCCCCTCACCCCACAGAGCTGTGGGATCCTCTGGTTCCACCTGCTCCCTGAATTGTTCTGGCTCCTTACCCTCATTTCTAGCTCATGTCCTGATTCCAGGCAGGCCTTGTCATTTCTGCCTCATGCCCCACCTGTTGCATTGCTAACCTGCTCTCTGCCTTTCTTCTCCCCTGGGAATACCCCAGAGAGGGCTCTCTACCACCTGGCACTGATGCCACCCCTCCCCTACTCACATCCTGGCTCCCCTCAGAAGAGAGTCAGTTGTGGCAGTGAGGGGTCCTGGCTCCCACCCATCTCTCCATCCTCATATTCCACCCCCCCACCCCCCCACCCCCACATCCTACATTCCAGCACAAAGCATCATTCTTCACCCTCTGAACACTCCGGCCTTTTCATGCCTCCTCCTTGGGGTTCCTCTGCCTGGATTACCTCTCCTTGGCCCTCCAGAATGCCCCACGTACCCTCGCTCCAGAAAGCCCACCTCCACCCTCCACAACATGGTCAGCCTTTGTCCAGTGCCCTCCTTGTGCCCTTCTGTACTAACAGCCACCCCTCTTCCACCCCAAGGGACTTGCAGCTCCTGGTGGGCAGGGCTCAGGTCTGACTCCTATCAGCGTCCCCAGCAAAGCCTGGCAGAAAGGATGCCCTCAGGAAACGCCAGCAAAAAGGAGTGAATGAGTTAATGAAATGAGCACAGAGGACTAGAGTAAAGGCGAGGTGATTCAAAAAGGGCAGAGAGGCGGGGAGAAGGAAAGAATGCTAAAGTGAGACACAAGAAAGAAAAGAGAAAGGACAAAGAGACAGAAACAAGGAGAAAGGGCCAGAGAAGGGGAGAGGAAAGCATGGGGCAGTGCCCAAAGCCACACTGGATAGGAGGGTCTGATTCTTTTCGGGGTACCCAGTGTTGCCCACCATGGAGCTGGCGTGCTGTCAGCTCATACTGTGGTTGAATTAATCTCAGAATAACCAGATTTCAGCAAATGTTTGTTGAATGAGTTAAGAAATGAAGAAGCTGCGAAAGGGCTGGGGGTACAGGCTGAGGAAGTGCCAGGTGTTCCCGTAGCTCCTGAGGATGCTTTCAGAGAAGAGTGCTTCAAAGCCATCGTGCTGTCCTGGCCTGCGGCTCACAAGCTGTCATAGCCAGGCAGGGGGCCTCGGCAGTGGGCGCCCAGACTCAGCCCACCTGGGGTGGCAGAGGGAGGATAGCACTTAGCCCTGCCCTGCTCCTTGAGAGCCCCCTGCCGGCCCTCCCATGCCCCTGGAGCAGCCGTCACCTGCAAGGAGCAAGAGGGGAACCGAAACCCAGCCCAGGTAGAAGGACCAGGAGAAGAAGGTCTGGATCTGAGAATGTGGAGGATGGCTCCACCACTCGCTGCTGTAGACCACCATGGCCACCATCACAGAGACGGCTAGGGACAAAGACAGGAGAGCTTGTTCAGCCCCTGTGCGGGAGCTCACAGTGCCCAGTGCCCATTGGCAGCCCGGGAGTCCTCACCTGCAGCAAAGGCTGTGATGGATGAGACAAGGGGCCCTCGGCCCGGGGCAGACAGTGAAGGGATGCAGGACAGGACCAGGAGGCCCACAGACACCAGGCCACACAGGGCAGCCAGAATGCTGAAGGTCTGTGTCACGTGGATGTAGCCTGCTCAAAGACAGGATCTCTGAGCGCCTCTCCCTGCCGGCGGTCCCCCCACGAGAGACCATTCCCCCTTACCTGCCACGAAGTCCTGACTCCCCTTTGGCCAGAGGCCCGAGTGAGCGGAGGATGTGGGCCCGATGGCCACTACCCAGAAATCTGTGCTCAGAGCAACCAGGACAGATATCAGGCCGAGGGAGACAGCCAGCAGGGCCAGGGATCGACAGGGCTCCATGTGGGTGAGTGCTGGTTTCTGGGTCCTGGATGCTGAAGAGGCTGGAGATCCAGACTCCGTGTCTCTGCTAGAGGAGGAGGCTGTGCACGGGACTCCGGGGTCGTCCCAAGCAAAAGCGGCCAACAAGCAGTAGGGCTGGCTGGCGGGCCTCTGCTGCTCAAGACCAGGCTGGCTCTGTTTCACCCAGTTCCGTTCCTGGCACACTACTCTTGTCACACGTCCCCCCTTCCTGGATTGCACTGGTAATGGCCCCCGCCCCTTGCAGTGTGTGGCCAGCAGGGCGTCACATCATCAGTGGTTTGGTTCAGGCAGAAGCTGCCTCTCTCTCAGGTTCTACGGCTCCCCCACTTGCAGCCCTGTCTCACGGGGGCCCTCCCGGAAGAGGTGAGACGCTTGGGGGCTCAGAGGTGGCGGTGGTGAATAAGATCAGGATGTGAGTTCAGTGGGAGGGGAGATGTGGCCAGAGGGGACAGCTGGGGATGCGTCATGTTTTCCTGTGGGTTTTACCATCTTCCATTCTCGGGGAAGGGGGGCAGAGAGGGGGGCTCCACTGTAGGGTCTCCGCAAAAGGAGGGGCCTGGCCGGCCAGGATGCCTGGGCCTGAATGAGGAAGCAGCTGGAGACCTGGACGCCAGGGAGTGTTCGGGTGGCGGCTAGAGCTGAGCATGGTGTGGGGTTGGAGGATAGGGATGGAGCTAAAGATGGGGTGGTGTTGGGATGGAGTCAAGATCTCACACAGGCTCTGTGCTCGGACTTGCCCAGCAACACATGCCCACAGCCCAGACTTCCTGAGGCCTGTCCCCAGCTGTGTCCACAGCCATTTTTGCGCTAGTGACCCTCCCGCTCACGATGAGGCTCCACCCGGGAGCCTTCCATCATGATGGAAAAAGGCATCTTAGGAAAATGGAAACAAACACACACACAAAGCTGGGGTAGCAATACTTATACCAGATAACATAGACTTTAAAACAAAGGCTATAGCATAAGACAAAGAAGGTCCCAGTAATTCCACTTCTGGATATTTATCCAAAGAAACCCAAAATACTACTTTAAAGAGACATACAAAAGAAAGAGACAGAAAGAAAGAAGGAAGGAAGAAGAAAATGGAGTTGCCATTTATTAAGGTGGGGGAGACCATGGGAGCAGATATGGGCTGTGAGACAGTATCAGGAACTCAGGGTCAGATATGTGAGCTTTGAAATGCCTCTTCTTTTCAAGTGAAAATGTTGAGTAAAAAGTTGGAGGTGGGGAAGCTGGAATGGCTCAGCAGGTTAAGTGCTCACTTTGTAGCCCTGGCGCCTGAGGACTGAATCCTGGGCCCGGCCCACGTGGACCCATATGCTGAGCTGGGGTGTGCCCCCAGTTCAGTTCTCACCGGGGTGAAGACCCCCAGCCCAGTTCCTGCCCTGTGCAGCCCCACGCCCACCTGTGGAGTGAAACTAATGGAAAACTAATGCTGTCAACTTTGGAGACTGCTCTGGGCCCTCCCCCTTCTCTCTGTCTGTCTCTCTCTGTCAAAAAACAATAAAAATAAATCTTAAAAAAATAAGTTGGAGGTATGAGTCTGGAGTTATAACATCACTATGATTACTAGAGTAAGCCCCTGAAAATATTGGAATAAGCCTCCCTAACTATTTCTACTTAAAGAGGCCTTGGTGAAGTAGTATTAGAGAAGGCCTCAATTGTCATTGTTATTACAAGAAGCCTCTATAAATATAGTATTACTGTTATTCAAGGAGATCTCAATACATATTATTTCTAGGGAGTAAACCTCTATTCACATAACAATTACTAGCATAGGCTGTGATAAATATTCTTATTAGAATTGACCTTGCTAAATAGTAGGCTGACCAGATGTACATTTTAAATGGGACAGAAAACAATGGTACATCCTGTTTCACACGGTGCATATGGTCAACCTAGTCTCACTGGGCCAAATTTCAGGTGTCAGTAGGCTGACCATACGTAGCGTTTGAAACAGGACAGGACCGTTGTTTTCTGTCCCATTTAAAGCGGTACATCTTGTCACCCTACTAAACAGTCTTATTTTATGACTGGCATCAGTAAATCTTATGGCAGTGGGCATCAGTTTATTGAATGAACTGAGTGAGCGAATTAAGAGAAGGTAGTCATGGATGGTGTGTGAAGAGGCAGGTGCGGGCAGTGAAGGGTCAGAGTTCTGGTGTTTGTGGTTGGAGAGGCCCATGGGGCCGGGAGAGGAGGCTGGCAGAGCCAACCGAAGATGGGGCGAGACCGGTGGGCCGGGAAGTCGTTACTTCACTGGGCTTTTCCTTTATGTTTTATCCTACTGTAATATTGTGATTTATAAGAAATATCTACTTGGTCTGAGTCCTGATTTTGACAGCTCCTAAACCTCCTGGAGTTTCCTAAGTGATGAGAGCCATAAAGGTGTCTTTTGCTATGTTAATGAGGTGACTTTTGACCCCCACCTAAGAATGGGGAATTGTTCCAGTGGAACCAAACATGTGATTAGAGGGCTGGGACTGTCCCAACCCCTGACCTCAGGGTGTACAGGGGAGCTGGAGGTTAAGGTCAATCACTAATGGCCAAGGATTTAATCAATTAAACCTAGGTACTGAAAACTCCATTAAAAACCCCAAAGGGGAGGGTCCGGAGAGCTTCTGGGTGGATGAACCCTTGGGACATTTGGGGAGGATGGTGACTTTGGAGAGGCCCTGGAAGCTTCTTCTCGCTCCTTCCAACTGCCTGGCCCTGTGCTTCTCTTCCATCTTGCTGTTCCTGGGTTACATCCCTTTATAAGGAACCAGTGCCTCTAGAAAGTAAACTGTTTCTCTAAATTCTATGAGCCGCTCTAGCAAATTCAAGGAACCTGGGCGGGAAGGAGGTCGTGAGAACCAGCAATCTACAGACAGTTGGTCAGAAGCACAGGTGACAACCTGAACTAGCCCTTAACCTGGGGTATCTGATGCTGTCTCCCTAAAGATAAAGTCACAATTGAGTTAAGTCCTGAATGTGGGGGGGGAGGGGGACACATCGGAATTGGTGTCAGAACTGGACCTACACATCAGTTTCCTAAAAGCTGACTTGTCCTCTGGGTGGGGGCTGGGTGATATATCCTGTCCCCATGTCTGCAGAAACAGCAGGCTGAGCCTTCATAACACTCCCACCCCACCCCACCCAGCACACTCAGCCCCTCAGAATCACACTATAGTAGTTTCACATGGGTTTTATTAGACTCCAAAAAGTCGCTCTAAAGGATATTCCATTTCTCAAACATCCCCCCAGTGGGTAGGGCCTTGGGTCTTCTTAACTCCCTCCCACCAGGCCCCATTCTTCCTTCTTCCCTCGTGGGACTTGGAAGTCAGGGGTCTCCACCTGGAGTCCAGGACGGAGCCCCCTCATGCCCCCCCAAGAACCAAGATTTCAGGCCTTTAGACCCTCCCCCTCCTCTCCAGTGACTTCATTTTAACTTCCTGGAGAAGCTGGTGGATACATGTGGGCTCAGCGGGGCATGGACAGGCGCCGGCATTCATGTATCCGGTAGGCACACATGTAGAAGATTCCTGTGTGAGAAAAGATCCCACTGGACGTCCCCCCAGGCCGTACCCCAGCACCCCCTTCTCTCTGAGTGTTCATAGGGCCCAGAGTCTGCCGTCTGGCTCAACGCTAGGAGCCCGTGTGGGTCACCCATCATCTTGTCCTCTGGAGCACTGCCCACTCTGCCCCAGACACGGCCCTTCCCACCCCAAGCCCCCGTACCTGCGAAGAAGGTCATGAGCAAGGCCACCCAGCCCAGGATGTAAGACCAGGAAAAGCGCCAGTCTCCGAAACGGCGACCCAGGAAGCTGACAGTCACTCCAGTGTAAATGGCCAAGGCCAGCAGCAGGAAAAAGGCTGGGGGAGAAGAGAGTGTGGGTGGGAACAGGGGGGGGGTTGGGTGTGGAGAGATTGACGAAAGGGGTGCGAGGGGGTGGGTGGGACGAGGACAAGGGTGAGGACATGGGTTGAGTTGAAAGTGAACGTAAAGATGGACTAGGAGTGGAGATGGGGTGAGCATGGGGCAAGGTTGTGCTGGGTCAGAAAGAATCTGACTGGTCTTTGTCTCTGCTTCCTGGACGGGGCACTCTACATCCTTTTCATTTCCTGAGTTATGGGAGTGTCTTTGCTATTCTAGAGCCTCTGGGATCACACCTGTGGTTGAGCTGAGATGACTCAGGAGGGGAGCTAGTCACCAGAAAGACCAGCCACAGGAATAGAGTTGAGGCTTTGAGCCAATAGCTATCAGCCCTTCTGTTGGGGGGGAGGGGGGCTGGAGATTGAGTTTGGTCACAGGGCCAGTGAGTCAGTTAAGAAGCTCCAGTAAAAACTGGATGTTGGAGCACCCTGGACTCTCCTGGTTGGTGAACATGTAGATGTGCTGGGAGGGTAAAGGCCCTACCAGGCTTTTCTCTGCATCTGTTTATTTGGCTGATCATGAGTTGATCCTTTATAATAAAACTGTAATTGACAGTGTAGTGCTTTCCCGAGTTCTATGAGTTGTTCCAGCAAAATTTCAGACCGGAGTGGGTCGTGGTAACCCTCGAATTTGTAGTTCAGTTGGTCAAAAGTGCAGGTGGCCTGGGGACCCTACTTGTAGCTGAAGTCAGGGCATGCAGGCTTTCTGGGGACTGTGCCCTTAAACTTGTGGGTGTCTGATGCTAACTCTGGGAACTGGGCTGCGGTGCTGAAAGGGGTGGAATTAGAAATAGTCTTGGAGTTGGTGTTGGGTGTGTGGTTGAGATGAAAATGAAGATGGAGTTGAGAGTGAGGAGGAGTCGGGATGAGAGTGGTATTGGAGGTGGGGGTGGATTGGGCTTAGAGATTGGCCTGGGGTTGGGAGAGGGTTAGGGGAGGGTTGTGGGGCCAACTCACTGGAGGCAAAAAATATGATGCCAGCAGAGAAGGGCCGGGAGAGGCGGGCGAAGGCGGGCTGCTGAGCGAAGGCCAGGATGCCCATGATGATGCCGGAGGTGGCACACAGGGAGGACAGGATCATGAAGGCACGGGTGGCATTCCAGTACGCTGTGGGAACACCCGGTTGATGGTCACTCCCATGCCTCCCCTGCCCTCAGGGGTAATTGCTACTACCTCTGAGAGTGGGAATGCCTTGCCACTCTCCATATCTTTGACCCAGCTCTTTCTTCACCTCTCTGCAAATGCCCTCTTCTTCACCCGGCAAACTCCTATTCATCCTCCAAAGCCCAGCTCTCAAATTCCCTCCTCCACAAAACATCCCTTTGCTTCTCTGGCATCATCCTCCACCTGCTGCTCTGCGTTGTGATTCTTTGTCTCCCCCTCCAGCCTGATGGTTCCCTGAGGATATGGACTAGGTTGATTCTATATCATGAATACCCCAGCACAGGTTCGGTTTGCACATGGGCTTAGAGAAGTGTTTGCGGGATGAATGAATGAATGAATGAATGCTGATTCCCCATATGTTCCTGCTAATCATTCTTTATCCTCTCTCCCATTGCTCTATTTCATTTCCTTCATTCCACTTGTGCATATCTGAAAATGTCCCATTTGTTTATTTTTATTTATGTCTGGCTCTCCCCCACTGAATTCTCAGCTCTGTGGCAACAAAGGTCTTGATTTCCCACTCACTGCTATATTCCCAGCCTAGTGGCTAGCACATAATAGCTGCTCAATAAACATTGAATGAATCGACATTGAGCACTGGGGAACAGTCTTCTCTCTTTCCATAAAATATATATTATGAGATATACTATATTTCTATGTATCTCTCAAGATGCAAAGAGACATAGTACATTATATAATATACATTATATCCATACTATGTGTGTATAATATAAATGATAAGAACCCTATACAGTACTATTTGTACCCTCATTTTTATAATAGATATTGTAATACATACATCTATACATATACCTATATACATATATATTACATGGCCTTGCACGTAGCAAGTATTAAAAAATACCTCATTCAGTATTTAGCAAATCTAGAGACCAGTTTGCTTCTCTGTACCCCCCAGGACCTAACACAGTTTTAGATACAATGTAACTATTTAGAAAATGCTGTTCTGGCAACCTCAGCACCACCCCCTCTGCCTAACCTCTATTTTGTGGCAGGAGATGTCACCTCTCCCTACTTAACACCTCAATCACTACATCCTGTAACTGTCCTAGGAAGAAATACTGAAATCCCAGCTCTGCCCCTTCCCTGCTGTGTGACCTTGGCTTGGTCCCTTTCCCTCTCTGAGCAAAACAGGTGGCCCTTTGGTTGTGAGGTTCAACCCTGCAGGGCTCTGACCCCAGGCACAGCCCAGACCCCATGCCAGAGCCTCACCGATGCTGTCTGTCTGCAGGTAGCACCTGTTGCCTAAGCAGTACCGCCATAAGCCCTGGTGGGCAAAGGCCCCTGACATCCGGTACTGCATCCAGTGGTCTGTTGCTGTGGCCACCACCAGGAGGATGGTCCCCACCCAGGCACAGCAGAGGCCGCCACCCAGGAAGCTGTTCATGGTGATCTGCGGGGAAGGGGAGAGATGGGGTCAGAAGCTGCACTCCTGGGTCCTCGAGGAAGAAGGGACTGGATGCCCGGACACCAAGTCCTTGGGAGAGCTGGGGACTGGGGACCTGGATTCCTAGCTCCTAGGTGGGGAGGAGGCTGGGCTGGGACCCCACCAGGTCCCTGGGATAGGAAGGAGCTGGAGGACTAGACGCCTAAGTCCTGGGGGAGGAGGGCAGTCTTGGGCCCCAGGCCCGGTCCCTACCTGAATGGCAGAGCCTATCCTGAGCCCTCCGTCTGCCTCAGCCCCTCTGTGCAGACTGAGCCTAGCCAGGTCGCCAGCCTCTTTGCTCCCCGGGTCCCCCAAATCCGTTAAGCCTCCCTGCACAATGGCCCCATGGTCCAGCAGCTTCCAGCAGGCAGAAGTGCAGCGAAAGCAGAGGCCACAATGGAATCTGCTGAAGCAGGGATCTGGGCGCTCCTCCCTGCAGCCCCTGACCCCACTGACCTCTCTGTGTGGCCATCCCAACGACCCCTCTCCCCCCAGCTCTTCACAGGCCTGGCTCACGGCACCCACCGGGGTGGCCTGAGCTGCGGAAGCACAGACACAGACAGACACAAGAACAGTCATCCATTTATTGCTCAGTCAGGGCCCCCACCCACCCCCAAAGGCAGAAAACGGGGTAGTAGCTAGATATATGGGGCCTCTGGGGTTCTTGGTGGGTTGGGACTAGGACAGGAAGGAGGTTGAGGACGAGAGGGGCTGGCTGGGGTTGGAAGGTGGGCTGGGTTGGGGACTGAGTTTAGGTGAAGAGTGAGGCTGGGTGGCTCTGAGGTGGGTGGGGAATAAGGGTGAAGCAGCTGGGAATGAGGGGGGCTCGGGTGTAGATGGGACAGAGATGGGAACGCATGCGATTGGGGATATGGCACCGGGAATGGGGCTGGAATGCGGGTCACACTGGCAGGTGTGAAGAGCTTCAGGGTTAAGAACAGGGTCAGGATGGGATTGGAGGAGCCCTGGGGCTGAGAGTGAGGTGAGGGTTGTCGCTCTGGTTGGGGTGAGTATCAGAAGTGGGGAGGCACTGGGTCCAAGGTTCACTGCCTTTTCTGGCTTGGAATCCTCAGTCAGGTCTGGGCTTCACCCGCTGACTCTCGGTCCCCACTCCTAAGGCCACAGTTTTGGGGGAGGAGGGATGGAGCAGAATGCTTCTTGGGGTATCTCTGACAGGGCTGAGGTTGCTCTGGGCTCAAGGAAAACGCTCTTGGTGACTCCGAGGGGCCCTCTCCGGATTCGGAGGTGCTGGGCCCTCAGGGTCCTAGTATTCAGCATCCCAGTCCTCAGCCGCCGGTGAGGGGTCCCGGGCTGGCTGCAGACCTCGTGCTTCCTTCTTCCCGTCTTGGGCAGGTGGTGGTGGTGGTGGTGGTGGTGGTGGTGATGGCGGTGTCATTGGCGGGGTCCTGGGGCCAGCCCCAGGACCACTTGCCCAGCCCCTCTCTGGCTGCTCAGCCCTCCCAGGGCCCCATCGCTGCTGGCCCCAGCCCCGGCCCCGGCCCCGGCCCCGGCCCCGGCCTGGCCTGCATGGGACATCCCAGCCCCCATGGCCCCTGGCTGGCCTCTTGGCAGTGCCTGGCTGGGTGTGGCATGCCTGAGGGTTGCAGGGGCAGGAGGGCAAGGACTGTTGAAAGGTGTATGCCCCCAGCAAGGCGCTGTGCAGAAGGTAGGAGAGGGCGTCCAGACGGATGGGGACGGTGACAGAGGCCAGGCTCTCAGGAAGGCCAAGGTGGGCTGGATCCGGGGTGCCCAAGAGAGAAGGTAGCAGGGCTGGGAACGGTGCAGAGGGCCATGACTCAGTCCCAGGTAATGGCAGGGACAGGTTGTTCCTAGAATGACAAGAGGGTCAGGTCAGCAGGTCTCACCATCTGCACATGTCTTTCCTAGTGCAGCCTGGCTGCCTCTGTGCTTCTCCTGGAGCCCATTTCTCTCCATCCCAAGTTCTGTGTCCACCTCTGCCGCCCTCACACCCTCCTCCCCATCGCTCTCTCCTTTACAGAAACAGGCAGCTCTACCAGAACTGCAGCATCAGACAGAAAACGCCATTCCAATTCCAGGCAGCCTCACTCACTCAACAGTGTGTCAACGGCCAAATCAATTTCCCCACTTTGAACCTTAATTTTTCACAGCAAAAGATGGCTTTTGATCGTATCAAAGGTGCTTATTAAAGGGCTGGGTCTGAAAAGTGTTCAAGAAATGCAGACAATTATTTTTATTTCTCCAGCCCTACAACTGTTCCTGGGATCTCCCATTCTCCTGGTTCTTCCATTCTTGGAAGTTCTCTCTGTTCCAAAAAGATTTGTTGCTAGCTCTCCGTCTAGTTCTAAGTATCCCACTCAACTCTGTCACTAAGGTCCCCTACGATTCTTTCTATGTGATGATACCAGAGACTTTATTTCTGTCTGATACGCTCCCTTGCTTTGTTTATGACTGACTGTCTGATTCTCTCTGTCCCCTCCTCTCTCTCTGAGTCTCTGTCCTCCACACGGGAGGTCGTGAGTCTCACCCTAAGGGCTCAGTCTCTTCCTTTTGCTGTTCCATCTTCACGGGGATGCCTCTCAAGTCTCTTCTAGCACCTTCCACTCCACTGCTCCAGGGCCAAGGGAGGCGGGAGGGGTCCGGGGAGAAAGTGGGCGTGGTTTTGTCAGAAATGGGGCGTGGCCTGTAGGGCGTGAGGCACCGTGGGAAAGAGTGGCAGGGCAGATTACAGGAAGCTAGTTCCTCAATCCCTCCCAGCTCCGGATGCAGCCTACACCTCCCCAAGTCCTAAGAAGTCCAGGCCTCCAGCCCATCCTCCCTCAGACCCAGGAATCCAGGACCCCAGCTCCTGCTCTCTCTCCATGTGTATTCCTGTTTTCTGGGGGCCTGGTGGTGTTCTTTAGGATTAAAGGGAAATCTGGATGTCTGGACCCTCCCCAGGGGAGAGAGAATAATAGATGAGCTGGGAATCTTAGGGGCTGGATTCCATTCTAAGTTCTGTCTCTGACTTACTTTTTGACCTAAGGCTGTGCTTCAGTTTCCCCATCTGACAAATGGGGCTAATATCACCTTCCAGGTTCCTGGGAGGTGTAAAGGATATTATGTATGTAAAGTAGTCAACACAGAATCTGAACTATAATTAGTCTCAGCAAATGAGATTCACTTATCATAATTGCTGGCAGTATTTTATTAAGAAGCAACAGTCATTCCTTTTTTTTTTTTTTAATATTTATTTATTTATTTATTTATTTATTGTTTTTTGACAGAGATAGAGAGAGATACAGAGACAGAGAGAGCACTGAACTGGGGGAGCTCCCAGTTCAGCACATGGGTCCACATGGGCCGGGGCTGGGATTCGATCCTCGGTCCCCGGTGCTGCAAAGTGAGCGCTTAACCCACTGAGCCATCCCGGTTTCCCCAACAGTCATTCTTATAGACTGGGCGCTGGGGATGTAGCCCCGGACAAGATAGATGCACGGAAGAGACAGACAGACAAGACCAATACATTTCCTGTAAGTGCTCTGAAGATGTGAAGTCAGGCCTATGGGATATAGAGGCAGGGGCACAGTTATCTTAGATAAGATGGTTACAGAAGGAGCCAGAAGACCTGGGACTTGAATATTCCCAGTAGAGGGAACAGCAAATGCAAAGGTTTGAGGGGAGAATAAATGTAGAGTTTGAGAGAATGGGCAGGAATGAGTAGGAAGAGAGGAATAGGTCTATTTCTTTAAAAATAAATTGTTTATTTTCAAATACTTTTTGTTTTATTTTTTTAATTGTTAAATATATTGGGGTGATATTGGTTGGTAAAAATTACATAGATTCCAGTTGGTATACAATTCTATAATACATTGTCTCTATTGCATTGTGTGCTCACCACCTGGAGTCAGTTTCAAATACTTTCATATTTAGAGAAAAGTTACAAAGATAGTAGAGAAAGTTCCCATATACTCCTCACCCAGCTTCCTTAATTCTTACAATGTCATGGAGCATTTGTCACAAGTAAGAAACCAACATGACTGTTAACTAAACGCCAGACTTTACTTGGAGTTCACCAATTTTTACACTAATGTCTTCCCCCCCCCGTTCCAGAATTTAAGGCAGAATACCATTCAGTTATCACATCTCCTTTGTCTTCTCTGGTCCTGGGTAATTTCTGTCTTTCCTTGCTTTTCACAACCTTGATTTTTGTTTGTTTGTTTGTTTTTTAAGATTTATTTTATTGTTTTTGATAGAGAGAGAAATAGAGAGAGACAGAGAAGGGAGAGGGCCCAGAGAAGTCTCCATAGTTGTACATCATCAGTTTTTGACACGGTTTTGTTCCACACAGGTGGGCATGGAGCTGTGCAAGGTGGGAACTGGGCCAGGGACCTCCCACATAAGAGGCACATCCCCGTGAGCAGAACAGGGGTCGGGGAGAGAACCGAACTGTGGTCCTCCCACATGGGAAACACACTCCAGTTCAGCATATGGCTCTGCACAGGCCAGAGACTCAATCCTCAGATCCTGGGGCTGCAAGGTTAGCGCTTAACCCGATGAACCATTCCGGCTTCCCCCAACCTTGATATTTTTGAGGAATACTAACTAGTCAGCTATTTTATAAAATAAAAGACTTATTTCAATGATTAATTCTAACTCATTTAATTCTCATTTTAGAGAGGATCAAACTGTGCCTCAGAGAGGTTAAGTAAGTTGCTTTAGGTCATGGAGCTAGTAAGGGCACAACTGAGATTTGAATCCTGGGCAGCCTGAGTCCAGAGTCTGTGCTTTTAATGGAGACAAGAGTAGAAGCCAGATATGCAAAGGACCTTATATGCTACAGTAAAGACTTTGGACATTACTTTTTAACTTCTAGAACATTAAGATGACTTCAAACATTTGAAAGCAGAGGTATGACATCATTTGATTTATGTTTTAAGAAGAGTATTGAGTCTGCAGTTTGGAGAATGAATTGTAATGGAAAGCAAAAACGTATGCCTGGAAGCCCAGGGAGGAGGAAGCTGCTATGGTCCAAGCAAGGGGTGGCAGTGACACTAAGGAAGGTGGGAGTATTAGGGTTGGGAATTAACATGAGATGTACAGTTGGCCCCTGACAACATGGATTTGAACTGGGAGGGTCTACTTATATGCAGAAATTTTTTCAATAAATGCATACAGTACCATAAATGTATTTTCTTAATCCCATTTTCCTTCCTCTAGCTTACTTCATTGTAAGAATGCAGTATATAATTGTATAGCATACAAAATGTATGTTAATTAACTGTGTTTTCTGAAAGGCTTCTGGTCAACAGTAGACTATTAGTAGCTAAGTTTTGGGGTAGTCAAAAGTTATACACAGGAAAATCCACTGTGCCGGGGTCCAAACCCTAACACCCCACATTGTTCAAGGGTCAGTTGTATTTTGGAGGAAGAACTATCAGGACTTGCTGTAAGACTGTTGAGGGTGAGTAATGGGGAAACAATGTCGCAAGGTTTTCAACCTGTGCAGTCCCTCTGAACATGATGAATCTTTTTTTTTTTTTAAAGATTTATTTTTATTGTTTTTTAATTATTATTTATTTATTTTTGAGAGAGAGAGAGAGAGAGAGAGAGAGAGAGAGAGAGAGAGAGAGAGAGAGATACAGAGACAGAGAAAGAACTGAACTGGGGGAATTCCCCCAGTTCAGCGTATGGGTCCGCACAGGCCTCGGTCCCCGGCACTGCAAAGTGAGTGCTTAACCCACTGAGCCATCCCGGCTTCCCCATGATGAATCTTCTTAAAAGAGGTTCACAACATCCCATTTTAAGGATGAGAAATCCAGTACTACTTTCACTCTCTGAGTTCTCTTCAATCCAGGCCCTTTGCTGGATGCTGCTGGTGACACCAAAAGGATGCAGAATCAGTACCTGCCCTCCAACCGCTCTCAGTCTTGAGAGGTGGGGAGCAGACACAAAGATGGACGTAACATTCCAGGGTAATCAGAACAACAGGGAGCAGCAGCAGCAGTGAGAGCCCAAAGCTGGAAAACACTGTTGCCTGCAGGCAAAGTATGGTTAGAGGAGGTGGCTGAGTGAGCAAAGGCTAAGTGACTGGACTCCAAAGACTTTTACCAAGAAAGCAGGCTTTTCTTTCCTTGCGACTATGATGAGGATCTAGGTCTCCAGATGACGAATCCCAAAGAAGCAGTTTACGGTTCTAGACAGGGTTTGGAAACTGAGGGTTCGAATCCCTGCTCTGCTATTTAACAGCACGTGACTGACCTAGAGCAAGCTGTTGAAGCTTCTTGGGTCCCTGTTTATTTTGAGAGATTGGACCTCACTTACCGGTAGTCTCAATTTCAGCGTGATTCTGTTACTGTTTCTCCTGTTTCTGCGATTAAGGTCTGACTTCTTCATGTACAATGTACCGGGCCCTTTAAGGCCCCCCCCCACTCTATCAAGGCAGGAGAGTAGAGGCGGGATCTTGCGTCTCTAAGGAAAGGCGTTTTTACGCAGCTTCTAAACTTGACAGGCAAGTACTGAAAAGTGACCAATCAACTGCTGCGTCGGGGGAAGCGACGCTTCCAATTCGTGGGAATAACTCCGTGTGTAGATTGATCTGAGCCCTGCCCACTCCTTGATACTCAGCGCAGCGCGAGACCTCATCCTCAGCTCTGATTGGTGGATGAGCTTGCGTTGACCGTAACTGACATTTTTGGTGTGGCCTCTCGGTATCGCTTGCTTCTTGTAGCTAAGAGTGGCATTGTCTGCGGCGGTGGAGCCCCACCCCAGGCCTAGAGATCTAAAGCTTGGAGAGGACAGGTGGCCCAGGGCTGAGGAGGAATCCCGCTCAGCCGTCTCCTTGGCCCACCAGAGAGTCCCAATGCCTCATCTCCGCCTTAGGCCAAACTCTTTCCCTGCCTCCCACCCCTTCCAGGCCCCAGAGCGTCAAAGTCCCAAGATTCGACCCACAGGGATCGTGGGTTCTCTTAAGTACCCTTCCTGGAAACCTCGGGGACCCAGCTCTCTCCCTTGAACCTTACCCACTCATCCAATCCGTCCAACTTGGGGGCCCCTTTGAGTGCAGGGCGGGCATAGGGCCTCCTGGTCTTGGGAGCTCCTCTCACTGCCACCCCTTTCTGCCTTTATTTCTATCCTCCTCCACCCCTGACACCCCCCCCCCCCCCCCCCCCCCCCCCCCCCCCCCCCCCCCCCCCCCCCGGTCCAGGAGATAATTTTTGCCCCCCTTCCTTGAAGAATCCCCCCACCTCACTGCCCCCCTCCCAGCCCCATCAAGGCCCAGGGGTCACCTTTAGACTTTGACCCAGGAGTTCTGCTTCTTTACCACCCCTTATTTTTAGACGATTCCAAGTGCTTTTCTCTAATTGAATCCTCACAACAGCCCTCATAAGTATTAGTCTCATGTTACACTGGAGGAAACTAAGGCGTGGGAGGTTAGTGACTTGCCCAAGGTCATCTAGCTAATCAAATGTATGGTCTTTCTTAGCTGCTCTGGCTGTTGTTTCTTAGGTTTTACATCTTCCTAGAGTCTTGAGGAAAATGAAGCAATTTTGAATTGACAGATCCACTTGAGGAGGTAGAGCATCCTGTGATGGCTCCTGGGGAGGAGAGGATTGAGAGTTGTCTCAGAGATGGCACAGGATACCTGTTATGTAGGGTGAAAAGTGGTCGCTCAGAGTTGGCTCTGTTGTATAATAAAGACCTTTTATGGCCTTTGTCCCTGGCTCCTCAGAGGGGCCTTCTAAACCCTGGAATTTTCTGAGTGACAGGAGGGTCTTTGTTATTTTCGGTGGGGCCCTCAGGCCACACCTGAATTTATGCTAATAAGGCCCCTACATGGTGGTCCCTAACTAGTTTCAAGGTGGGGGCTGTGTGTGCTGGAAAGACCAACCATGTCATTAGGGCTTTGGGCCTTTGAGCCTGACCTCTTGGGAGGGGAGGAGAACTTAGAGATGATCCAGTAATTCAACTACTCATGCCTACATAAAGAAACCCCACTAAAAATTGGGTGCCAAGGTTTGAGGGAGTTTCCTGGCTGGTGACACATATCTATGTGTTCGGAAGGCAGTGCATCTTGACACAGCCTCGCATTTGGGACCCTCCATGGCCTCTCCCTATGCATGTCATCTTTTGGCTGATCCGGATTTGTAGCCTTTATAATAAAATTGTAATCATATATATAGCACTCTCCTGAGTTCTGGGAGTTGTCATAGAGAATTATTGAATCTGAGGAGGTCGTGGGAACCCCTGAATTTGCATTCAGTTGATTAGATGTGGTGGTGGCCTGGGATTTCTGAGTTTGTGGCTGATGTCTGAAGTGGGCACAGGGTAGTACAACCTGCACCCTATAATCCAGCATAGTTAGGATGGGTGAGTCAAGTAGGCGCTGAAGATGGTAGCTGGGACTCAGCCATCTTGAAGGTATCTCACCCAACAGGGCAGCAGAGGTCATGTGACAGCTGCTAGTGGTAGAACTGGAAAAGGTGTAGCTGAAATAATAGAACACATATATATGGGTCTCTGCCTCAGGTTCCTGGCACACAGCTCCTGAAACCCTTGGAACTTCCTGAGTGATCAGAATGTCTTTTGTTCTAATGAGATGACTCTTGGTGGGCTCCTGGATGGGGGCTGGTCACCAAAAAGATCAAGCCATGATTAGAAGCTTGGGCCTTTCTCTCTCCCAGGAAAGGGACAGGGGCTGGAAATGGAGTTAGTGATCGACCATGCCTATGTGATGAGTCCTCCATAAAAACCACCAAAATATGGGGTTGGGGAGCTTCTGTGTTGATGAACACACGAAGATATTGGGAGGTGGGCACGTCTTCTGAGAGCATGGAAGGTCTGCATCCTTTCCCCATTCCTTGCCTTTGCATCACTCCCATCTGGCTGTTTCTGAATAATATCCCTTAAACTAGTAACTGTAAGTAAGTGTCTCCCTGAATTTTGTTAGCCATTCTAGCAAATTAGCAAGCCCAAGGAAGGGGTGGTTGAAACCTCCACTCTATAGCTGATGGCTCAGAAGCACATATGACTTCTGATGGGCATTTGAAGTAGGGGGAAGGGCAGTCTTGTAGCACTGAGCCCTTAACCTGTGGGATCTGATACTATCTCTGGGTAGTATCAGGATTGAGGTAAATTATAGGACACCCACCTGGTGTCAAAGAATTGCTTGGCGTATGGATAACCTGCACATATGGGGTCAGAAGTAACATGAAGTGTGGTAGCAGCATGAGAGTAAAAGAGGAACGCACAGGAGGGTGTTTGTCCCTTACAGTGTGGGAGGAGCGCACGACTCTTGTACCAAGAAACAGGAGTCCAGAAAGTCTCACCGGGCCCACCCAAGTTCTCACACTTTTGCTCCATGAGAGAGCCTGTGTTTGCACACCTGCCACACAGAGGGTCAGCCAGGGTTACCCAGAGAAGCTGCTTCAGTCAAGAGGCCATAGCTGTGGCCAGTTAGGTCAAGAGTCACTTGTCCTCAGACCTGTCTCGCCTCTGAGCCCCAGTACTTTGGGAAACTACTTGTAGGGCTTGAAGTAGAAATGGAGAAGAGATGTGTGAGGGACTGCTGGTCTTCCTGTCTTCTCCAAGGAGTCAGGTCCCAGCTTAAACCTCTGCTGGATGGAGAGGGGAGACAATGGGATTTACAGATTTGTTTTATTGTTTTTGACAGAGACAGAAGGGGAAGCACCCAGAACAGTCTCCATAGTTGAACATCATCAGTTTTTGACATGGTTTTGTTCTACACAGGTGGGTGGGGGCCGCGCAGGGTAGGAACTGAGCTGGGGGCCTCCCGCATGGGAGGCACGACCCCTCGAGCCAGGGGCCGAACCAGGGGGCAAGAACCGAACTGGGGGCTTCCTGTATGGGAAGCACACTCCAGTTCAGCACATGGGTCCACATGGGCCGGGGCGGGGATTCGATCCTTGGTCCCCAGGGCTACAAAGCGAGCGCTTAACCCGCTGAGCCATCCCGGCTTCCCCAGAACTGGGATTTAAACCAAATTTGAGGTGAAGGTTTAAAACCAGTCTGAGTGTTAATTATCAGGACTGACTGGAAAGTTACAGAATGTCCAAAACACTGTTAGGGGCTGAGAAAAAGATTTTAACAACACAATTGAGTCAGTGATCAGAAACATGGAACTGTTTTATGTTGATCATTCCTGGAGTTGATAGTCTCTGGTTAACTGGTTACAGGGAGTGTTTATTTGGCAAAGCAGAAAGTCCAGGCTGGGTCTTCTGACTCCAGGCTTGGCGGAGGTTTGTTTTTGTTTTGTTTTTTCATTTCTATTTTTCATCTATACAACATTGCCTTTCCCTGAGAGTACATAGCAGCATTATCCCTCCCACCCCCTTCAAGTTCCAAGTCAAGATTGCAGAAGTCACACACACGTTTCAAAGTTACTGACCCCTGGTCAAACCAGTTGCCCTAGCAACACAACCTTGTAATCTTGCAATTTCCCAGGTCAAACTAACTTAGAAGGGTTACTCTCCTGGCAGGGTTTAGCGGTCAAGGGAGGTAAACAAAAGCCCCTCTAGTATCCTCCCCACTCTAAGTTTGTAAAAAGGAATTCATGACCCTCAGTGCTCATCTATTTTAGGACCTGAGTTTGGATTTCACTTCTGCTATTTTGCAGTGTGACCTTAAGCAAAGACCCTGTTCCTCTCTAAGGACCATCCATTAAAGGAGTTGGATGCACTGAGTGACTCCACCCACGAGTCTGTGATTCTATCACTCTGTGTTCCTGGCTTCTGAGGGCCAACTTCAGTCCTTGCAGGTAATTCAGTTTTTAATTTTATTCAGTATCCAGAGGTGCTGGCCCATTTGGAAGCAAAACACGTGAGAGTGGGCCTTCTTACTGTATCATCAAATACCCCCTCAAGGCTTTAGGGCCTGGCCAGACGAAGGGAGGCTTCCCTGGTCTTTGCTCAAACATTCCCTTACCTTTTTGTGAGATGATAAAGCATTAAACCACAGTGCCCGCGGTACGTGATCAATGTATGTTAGTGTTACAGACATTTTCACAGCTAAATAGCTCTGGAATTTGAGAGGGTTTAGCTGAAGTGGGAATTATCTCTGAACAGCCTGGTTTTCTCTTACTCAGGACACCGTGACTCAGGACTCCTGCCACACGCCTCTGCTTGGAAAAAGTTAACTACCGGTAGCCCTTTCACTGATTTTTCTTCTCAGTCTAAAATGTCACCTTTTGAAATTATATGCCCTCTCTTCTAAATCTCACCTGGCTGTTTAGCATCTTTTAAAAATTTATTTCCCTTTTGGTGAAAAAAAAAATGAAATGCTTATTATCAGATGATATGATTTTTTTAAACACAGGAATCCCAAATAATTTACAGGTAAATTATTTAAATATTCAAATTTTACAAGGTTGATAGATACAAGGTTAATGTGCAAAATTCAAGTGGTTTCCACATACCAGAATCAACAAGAAAATAAAATTGAAAGAAATATGCCTTTTTTTTGGTTAAGGTCATTAAAATTATATGAATCCGAAGAATGTTTATTTCACCATTTATAAGAAATAAAATCTACAATACTTTTTTATTGAAATATGCAATTTTTAATAGACCCCCCCCCCAATCAAATACCTAGAGAGAACTCTAACAACAATATGCACGTATTCTACATGGACAATTATGAAGCATTATAGAGAGAATAATTTTAAAAGGAAACAATTAAATGAGAGGAAATACCATGTAAAATATTGACAGGATTTTATACAGATGTCAACTGTTCCCAATTAAATAGCATCTTTTGTTGAAATTTATTTTTCAATTACAGTTGACATACAATATTATATTAGTTTCAGATGTACAGCATAGTGATGAAACACTTATATAACTTATGAAGTGTTCACCTCAACAACTCTAGTACCCCTTTGCAACACTATAGTTATTACATATTATTGACTATATTCCCTTCTTTGTGGCTCTTTTTATAACTGGCAACTTGTACATCTTAATCCTTTCACCTTTTGCCCATTCCCCCAAACCTCCTCCCATCTTGATCCTGTTGACTAAACGAGTTCCTTTCTATCTTGGTCTATCCACTAGCCAAGCCCTGTCCCCGGGGTTCTGAGTCTTTTTCACTCACGGTTGCCCCCTTCAGGATGGATTGCAAAGCACAGGGAAAACTTTGGTTTTAGAGTCAGCCAGCCATGGTTGGGGATTGCTGATTCAGCCCATCTCTCCTCTGTGGCTTCAGATAAATTAATTCACCTCTATGAGTCTCAGATATCTTTACCATGAAGATACTCTTTATCGTACACCACCGTTGTTGTCAGCTATAGGAGATAGTTATAAATAATTGGCTCACCATGTGATAGCTAAGAGGTGCTTAAAAATATGATTTTTGGGGATGCTGAGATAGCTCAGCAGGTTGAGTGCTTGCTTGCTTTGCAGCTACAAGGTCCGGGTATCGAATCCCCCAGCCCTGACCTGTGCAAACCCATATGTAGAACTGCAGTGCAACTGGTAACCATCAGGATGGAGGTGAAGGTTCTCACCTCCCATGCAGGAGGTCCCCAGTTTAGTTCCTGCCCTGGGAGGCCCCACATCCACCTGTGTGGAATGAAACCATGTCACAACTAATGATGTACAACTATGGAGATCGCTGTGGGCCCTCCCCTCCTTCTCTTTCTCTCTCCCTTTCTCTCAAACAATAAAATAAATCCTTCCAAAAAAATATGAATTTCCATCCTCTCCCTACCCTTCCTCTTATTACATTGCCACTTATGTACAGTTTGTGACCTGAGAAAACCTAATTTAACCTGCTTTTATTCACGTTTTTTCAGCTTATAACCTTTTCTGCTTTATTCGTACTTTTTCCCCAGCATTTCCTGTCTTCCAATTGTGTCATTTGTCACTTAAAAAAAAAACTGCGAAGGCCAGCATCTTTTCCAGGCTCCCCAGTTTTCTGCCTGACAAATAGCCACCATCCCCCAGGGAACTGCCCATGGAACAGTTAGAACTATGAGCTCTGGGGAAGAATGAAGGGAAGGACATGCATGCTTTGCGGTGAGAAACAGACTTCTCTTCCTCTGTTCAGCAGCCAGTGGGTTCAGAACACATTGCCCGTTTGTTGTTCATTCTGTTTTTGCAGGCGTTCCTGCTCCCATGCCCTCACGTGTTTGCCCTTCCCCAGATTTGTGGGTGGACAATGTGTTCACCCCCAACCTCCTTACCCCACGTAGTCACACTCTGGGAACCTTCCACCCACCTAGTCCCACAGTTGGCCTTGGCTACTCTTGAGCCCTGTCTGAACTTCCACTTCTGTTTCCTCTTCTATAAAAATAAGTGGGTAAGTTTACTTTAGACTAAGATCCACAAACTTTTCCTGCAAAGGACCAGACACTGAAGGTCTTAGGCTTTGATGGCTGCCAACTCAGCTCTGCATGAAATTGGCCATACACGGCAATACGTAACAGAATGGGTGTGTCTGGGCTCCACGAAAACTTTATTAATAAACATCAACATTTCAATGTCATATTTCTATGCATCACAAAACATTCTTCTTGATTGTTTTCCTCCCCAGCCATTTAACATATAAAAACAAAAAGAAAATGTATTGGCTGACAGGTAGAATGAAAATAGGCATTGGGCCAGGGTTGACTTGGGAGGTTAGCTTGCTGACCTCACAAAGATGATTATTTAATCGTCTTTTAAAGGCCCCTCCCACTGTTGAGAAACACGAGATTGTGAGCTATCAGCTAGGATGGTGCCTGGGTATGTCAGAGGAAGAGTGTATGTTCAGAGAAACTGACTCTGGAGGTTTGTCAAGCAGGTCAAATGCTGGGTCTGAGATGGGATGACCCATCCTTGGAGGAGTAAAGCAAAAAATAAAGGGAGAGAGAGAGAGAGACTTTGCCCTCTTCCTCGAACTCTCAACGACTCTGCCTTTCTCTGTAGCCCGTATCACAGTCTCACCGCCCTGGGGACCCTCAGTGGAACCTGATTTCTGCATATTCGGAGCCAGTGTCCTTGGACTCCTGGGTCGCCTGCAGCCTGAGGCCTGGGAAGTTGAGGGTGGCATAATGGAGGTCCTCTTGATTGTCCCCTGATCCTGAAGCTTGAGGGGCCATCTTGGGTCCCGGACCACTGTGGGAACCACAGTGAAGCTCCTGGCTGCTCTTGGATTGCGGGGGTTCAGCCTCTACAGGAGGGGTCCAGGAAGGACTGCTCGGCTTAGCCTTCCGATTCCGAGCCTAAGGGAAAAACAACCATCATTCACTCCTTCACTCACTCATTCATTCAACAAATCCTTGAGTGCCTACCATGTGCCAGGCACTGATGGAAGAGCTGGGGTTACTAGAGGGAGTAAAACGAAGTCTCTGTTCTTGTTGAGCTTACGTTCCCTCTCAGGGCAGAGACAACGAACAGCTGTGTGTTGTTTAAGCCGCCCTGTCTGCCACTCTCTGCTATGGCCACTCTAGCAAACACAGGTAGGTCCTTAACCGCCACCACCATCAAGATACAGAACTCTCCAACACTGCAAAGACCTCCCTCTCTAGCCCCTCTCATCACCTTTGCGCCCCAGACCTGGGCAGCTACTAAACTGTTCCCCATCTCTACCATGTTATCATCTGGAGAGTGTGCAATGCATGGAATCATGCATAGGTGACCACTGAGATTGATTTTGTTTTCACCCCCCCTTTTTTTTATCCCTAAGCTCTATTTAACTTGTTGCATCTGTCAATCATCTGTTCCTTTTGGTTGTATTAAAGAGGGTTGATGGACCTATTGGGTTTTAAATAGATATCATATACAGAGAAATAGACTGGGGGTGTGGTGAGCAGAGAAGACCCACAGAAGGAGGGGATGGTGTCCATGTGAGAGAGGTTGGTACGTGGACTAGGAGGGTGGGGAGAGAAGTGGTGTGAATGGGTTGAAGGGGATGTTCTGGTGGATTGATTGTGGAGTGACAAAGAGAGGCATGGGAGTTGACTCTGAGGCTTGAGGAGCCGGGCAAATGTGCTGCTATCTGCTGAGATGCAGAGGACGGAGGAGACATGGAGGTAGTGGAATCACTCATCCGATTGCTTTCGGACAGGCTTCTTAGACACTCACATGGACATGCTGCCTAGACAGTTGGATATGAGTCTAGAGTTCACGGGTGAGTCTAGATGTGAATATAGAGGCATCAGGGTATAGAAGTCCTCTCCTAGAACATGCCCAGAATTTTCTGACACTTACTAGGTGCCAGGTACTATTCTAAATGTCTTACAGGTCCAGTTTGAGCATATTGAATAGCTGGAGTGATCCTAGGTGGTGGACATTACTACTTTCCCCTTCTATAGTTCAAGAAATTGAGGCACCGAGAAGTTTAGCGACTTGCCCAAGAACACACAGCTATGAAAGTGAGATTAAACCCAAGCATCCCTGCTCTTCATCACTAGGACATACTGCCTCTCCATGATATTAATCATTGTCACATCATTAATTATAATTGAGCAAGTGCACGTGTGCTATTCTTCAAACTAACTCTCAAAGAAGACAGGAGGAAATGGAAGGGTAGTGATTTGGTCAAGGTCTCATCGATAGCAAATGCCAGGAGGATCTGGATTTGAATCCAATACCCATGCTTTTCCCACCTTGATGTCCCTCAGGCAAAGGGTGAGGGCAGGGCAGGGGAGGAGCAAGTCCGGGAGTCCCAGAGGAGCAGGACGAGGCAGCACCTCGGGGCCACTCACCAGGAGACCAGTGTGAGGGACCACGTTGATGTAATCCAGGATTGTGCTCCTCCGTGTGACCCTGCGCCTCCCCGTCTCTGTCTGGCTCGGAGCCTCTGCCTGTGTCTGTTTCTTCCTGAGAGTCTTCATGCTGAGGAGACGGCCAGCCTTGGTGTGTGCCCTGTCCTCTGCCCTGTCCCCAGCCCCCCTCCCCCACTTCCCCCTGCTCCTGCTCCTAACTCACATGACCAGGATGAGGCAGAGGCAGAGGACCAGGGAGGTGGCGACACCAATGACCAGAACTACTTTGTTAGAGAATCCTTCCAAGATGAGTCCCTTCTTATCTGCACAAGGGGTGGTCAGACGTCTCTGAGCCTCTCCCATCAAGGTGGGTCCTCCCGCCCACCTGCCACCAGGCTCTCAGGCTTCCAGCTCCCATTGCAGATACATTGCCTGCAGTCACTTTCAGTCTATTAGTTTAAAACCCAGCTGCACCCAGACCCAGGTATCAGTCCTTCCAGGGTTTGTACGTTCCTTTCTGCACCTCAGCAGCAAGTTCTATGTCCCCCTCCCCAGCTCCTGCTCCATCCATAGGACCCTGCCCCTGCCCCCACTCAGCCCCCACCCCCAGGGAGCACCCACCAGGCCCCCTGACCTGGCATCAGCAGGACAGTGGCTCTCTGGGCCCCATGGACATTCCAGGCCTCACAGCTGAGCCTGAGGCTGGAGCGGAGCCCCCTGCTGAGGCTCACAGAGCTGTTGGCCCAGGGCCCCGCTGAGCTGGAGTTGACCTTGAAGGTGGCCTTGCTGAGGTTCCCCTCCAGCAGCCTGTCCCCCTGCCACCAGTGCAGGGAGGGGGCCGGCAGGGCTCGGGAGGAGCAGCTGCAGTGCAGACCCTCGTCCTCCCAGGAGCAGGAGGGTCCCAGCAGCTGTGGGGGGTCTGTGGGGAGGGTGAAAGGTCAGTGGTGCCTCTCCCCTCCCCAGCACCCAAGTGTCCTGCCCCCAGGGGCCCCCCACGTCCCTACTCAACAATGCACGGAGAGATGCAGGGAGACATGCAGGGAGCCCAGCGGGTGCTGAGCCTGGCAGGTGAATTCCCCTTCGTGCTCCATTTGTATCTGCGGCAGCTCCAGGACCCCGGGGTGTGAGGGCTGAGAGGGGCGCAGGGTCTGTCCCCGCTGGGTCCAGCTCAGCTCTGCAGGGGGGTTGCTGTGGGTGACACAGAGCAGACGCAGGCTTTGGCCCTCTAGGAATGAGAGGGATGTGCTGTTCCGGACATTTTCCAGGCCTGGGAGAGGGAAGAAGCAGGACAGATGCACAGCTGAGGACACAGGGACCCTCGACAAGCCCACATTCCCGACACCTGAGCCCCCAATTTGGCACTGAGAGGCCCTGGCTCTTCTGTCCCCCTTCCTACCTGTCCTGTTGGATTGGGAGACCATCACACTCAGATTCTCTGGGGCATCTGAAACAGACAGAGCAGCAGCTGTAGTAGGGTTTAAGGGGCTTCGCTCTGGGCAGAGTCCCTGGAGACAAATGACAGTGGCAGGCAGGGCAGAGGGACTAAATGACCTGCTGAGTATGATTCACCACTGAGTAACACAAGTCACCCAAGGGAATAGATGGGGAACAAGGGTGAGTCCCTGTGTTACTGTGATTTTTAAAAAAGATTTATTTTATTATTTCGACAGAGAGAGAGACAGAGACAGAGAGAGACCGAAAGAAGAAGGGGAGCGCCCAGAGCAGTCTCCATAGTTGTACGTCACTAGTTTTCAACATAGTTTCACTCCACACAGGTGGGCGGGGGATTGAGCAGCACAGGAACTGGGTGGGGGCCTCCTGCATGGGCGGCACGCCCCCAAGAGCTGGGGGCCAAACTGGGGGCCTCCCACATTGAAGACTCACCCCAGTTCAGCATCTAGCTTCACACGGGCCAGGACCTGGATTCTATCCTCAGCCTCTGAGGCTGCAAAGCAAGCACTTAACCCCCTGAGCCATCCTGGCTTCCCTACTGTGATTTTTAGTGAGAAATATATATTTGGTCTTAGTCCCCAGGTCCTGGCACTGAGCTCCTGAAACCCTTGGAATTTCTAAGTGATGACAGTGATATTCATAACAAACCCCTTTTCACCCCACTTGAGTTTATGTTATTAAAATGACTTTTGAAAAGCACCTAAGGATGGGGGCTGTTGCCAGGGGGAACCAACCATGTGATTGGAGGGCTGGGACTTCCAGCCCTACCCCCCTGACCTCCCAAAGGGGAAGGAGCTGGAGAGGGAGTTCAGTCACCAGTGGCCAAGGATGTACTCAATTGTGCCTGTGTGATGAAGCCTCCATAAGACCCCCAAAAGATGGGGCTGGGAGAGCTTGTGGGGTGCAGATTCAGGAAAAAGATGAAGCTGGGGATTCATGTCAGCTCCACACCCTTCTATACCTGGCCCCACAAATCTCTTCCATCTGGCTGCTCCTGAGTTACATCCTTTTGTAACAAAGCAGAGGTCTGGGAAGGAAAATGATTCTCTGAGTCCTGTGAACTGCTCTAAATAGCAATGAGTGGAACAAGGAGCGGGTGGTCTTGGGAGCTTCCCATCTGTAGCCTCTGATCTATAGTTAGAAGCACAGGGGACAACCTGGGCTAGAAATTGGCATCTGAAGTGGGGAGCAGTCTTACCAGAGGGAGTCTTTCACCTATGGGATCTGATTCTATCTCCAAGAAGAGAGTGTCAAATTAACTTGAATTTTAGGGCACCCAGCTGGCGCCAGAGAATGGCTTGGTGACAGAGAGAAAAGTACCCACATCAGGGTTGGAATCATAATCGATTGTCCCATAGGCCTGGGGTTCCAGGTCCTTTTGAGCGCTGGGACCACCCCCCACACCTGGACACAGCCCTGCTAGCTTCACTCACACAGCACAGAGAGGTTCAAGGTGCGGTCTCGGAAGCCAAGCCTGTTCTCAGCTCGGCAGGCATAGCGCCCCGCGTCCGCCGGCTTCACCTCGGGCAGCACCAGCTCCAGGCCTCCGGGCCCCGGGGAGGGGGACCAAGAGATGAGTCTGTCCTCCAAGATCCAGCGCAGGGTGGCAGGAGGCCTGCTGTCAGCGGCACAGAGCAGCCGCAGGAACTGGCCTTTCTGGGCTTCCAGGTATGAGCTGTCTCCCTGGGGCTCCAGGGCTGCGGAGAGGGAGGGAAAGGGACTAACAGCATTTCCCCACCCTCCTGACACCTCTTGGTTTCCCAAAGAGGACAGGCTCCGCCCCGCCCCGTCCCACGGGCCCTCGGTACCTGATCCCCTAGCTCTGGAAATGCTGATAAACAGGACTTTGGGAGCATCTGCAATGAGATTGTGAGACGGCACTGGGAAGGAACCCTTGGTTCCCCACAGCCAGAGAGAACCCCCTCCGGGAACAGGAAGTGTGACCATCCTCGGAGAAGACGAGTGACAAAGACATGCTTGTGGACAGAAGAGCAGATGGCACCCACTTCCCCTCCCACCTCCACACCTCCCTCTCCAGCGACCCCTGAGAGCCGCCCACCACCGGCCGCATCTCTCCCTCCCCACCCCCCGGGGCCGGAGGTCACCCTGATGTCCTCCGCCACACTCACAGCCACCAAACTCACAGGCCACATGGAGCTGCACGGTGTGTTCGGCACTCACACCCTCTCTGGAGAAGTCTACTCGACAGGTGAGGTTGGCGCCGTGGTCCTGGGGTCTTGGCGTAAGGGTGAGCACGGAGACATGGGACGTTGTCAGTCTCGTTTCATGGGAGGACAGGGCGGCCCCCGTCCAGGAGAAAGTAGGGGCTGGACATGGCTCAAAGTCCGAGTCAAACACACAGATGACTGTCACCCGGTCCCCAGGCTCTAGCATCTCTGGGACAAAGACATCTGGCTTCCGTGTCAGGGCTGAATGAAGAGAGGACACAGTCCCAGTCCCCAGACAGGATACTGCAGGGGGTGTCCCCTGGTCCGTTCCCCAGAGCCCCTCCCAGGACGAGAAGCCAGGGGAGCAGGGGGGAGGGAGCCCCCCCTCCACGCGGAGCCAGTTCTGTACCTGCCACATTCAGATGGAGCATGTGGGTCTTGAATTCGAACTGCACGTAAGTGCCTCTCTCCACACGGAAGAAGTACTTGGCCTTGTCTCCCATGTGCGCGTCTCTGATCAGCAAGGAGCACGAGTAGTTCTGGGGCTGGCCTACGAGCTGGAACCGGCCCTGCGTAGTCCTCTGCACCTTCTGAGACTGGTTGTTTGTGGCCACTGGGAGATCGGAGGTCATTCTAGTCCCCTGTCTGAACCAGTAGCCATAAGCTGGGGTATTGTCAGTCCAGTCAGCTAGAGGGTAGGAGAGTTTGCAGGGCACGAGCACACACAGGCCCTCCTGCACTGTCACCTCTTGTGGCACTTCCAGCGAGAATTGTGGGGCCTGGGCCGCAGAGCCTGCAGGAGAACAGAGGCTCAAGCAAGCTACAACCCCAGCCCCGCCCCCCCTCCCCCCAGCCCCCTCCCCCAGCCCTCGGCCCACTCACCGCCCCCCAGCACGGCAAAGAGCAGCAGCAGGAGCATCTCTGCACAGGAGGCACTTGGATCTGCCCCGAGACAGCTCGTTCCCCACACGCTGCAGTGACTGGCACTGGACAGGGGTAGAAGGGGAAGCCAGGGGTGGGCAGATGGGCGGGCAGGCAGGCGGAAGCTGAGCTGGGGGACTGATGCATGAAATGAGCTTGTGAGCTGAGACTCAGAGCCATCTCCCAGTCTCCCCACTCCCCAGTCCTGCTGCATCCTCAGTCTTTCCTGGGGGGCCCTGCCTGGCTTTGGGCTCATGGACCTGGTCCTGACTGAGCCGTCTCTGAGGGAAGAGCGTGGAAGACACGTGTCTAACCCTGGGGCCGGGCTGGGGGTGGGGGGTGGAAGGGGGGCCCTCCTGCCGCTTGGGGTCATTGCAGAAGCAGAAGTGAAAGTTCACAGTGAGCCCTTTCTCCAGGGGCCCCTGCAGATGGAGGTGAGTGCAGCTGAGGGTGGGCTTCTGGGGGGAGGGGGCAGGGCTTGTTTCACCAGATAAAAGTCAGGATGCCCAGTAAGGCTGACTTTCAGATAAACAATGAATCATTATTTTCAGTATCCGTGTGTCCCACATATAGCATGGCGCATACTTATACTAAAGTGATATGTTGTTTATATCTGACATTCAAATTTAACTGGGCGCCTTGGGTTGTTTTTTGTTTTTAAGATTTTATTTTATTGTTTGAAAGAAGGTGAGAGAGAGAGAGAGAGAGAGAGAGAGAGAGAAGGGGGAGCAGTCTCCATGGTTGTACATTAGTTGTGACATAGTTTCATTCCATAGGTGGGTGTGGGGCCTCATGGGGGATGGGAACTGAACTGGGAGCCTCTGGCATGGGAGGTGAGAGAACCTTTATGGCTGAGCCATCTCAGAGGTCACCAGTTGCACCACAGTTCAGGATATGGGGTTTGCAGGGGCCGGGGCCAGAAATTGAACCCCAGGCCTCACAATTGCTCCACCGCTGAGCTATCCCAGCATCCCTTTGCACTTTTATTTGCTAAAACTGGCAACTGTAGGCTAACTTCAGTCCCACACCATCATCCCCACTGGTGGGCTCACTGACCCTGAGCCCCCAGAAGCACGCACCCCCAAAACCCGAGTTCACTTGCCCACCTCCCCTTCTTCTCCTGTCATACAATTGGACACACTTACTGTGACACCTATTGTGCTAAGAACTCCTGCACGCAGCGGTGACGCTGATGGTGGGAGTTGCAGGCACCATAAAGGGAATGGGAGATGAGGAGTGAGCGAGATAAACTCTCCCAGATGTTGTCCCCCTCACACAGCCCACTTTCTGGAAATAACTCTGTTTTGGTCATGTAGAGACACTGCTAATCCACCCCACCTCCTGCCCTGGGACTTCACGTGTGGCAGGCGCCATGCTGCCTACAGGGGACACACAGGTCAATGAGAGAGGTCAGTCCCCTCAAGGGGACCCAGTTTGGTAAAGGAAGATCCTCAGAAACAGAAGAGTACTGATGTGCTCATCGTTGCCCCCACCCGTGCTGGGCCGATGCTCATGGTGGGGCGGGGGAAGTCAGGAGAGGTGACCTGGAGGAGGTGACATGTCTGTCCTTGCTCTCACCTCCACTATACTCATTTGCTTGGACGCTCACCACAAAACACCACACATTGAGCAGCCTAAACAGCAGCAGGTTGGCCCCTTCCAAGGTGGCTCTCAGCTTGCGGGTGGCCGTCCTTGCCCCATGTCCTCACAGGGTCCTTCTGTGTGCCAGTCTCCTCGTCCGAGAAGGACACCAGTCCTGTTGTATTAGGCCCACCCTCTGACCTTATTGAATGGAGTCACCTCCTCAAAGGCCTGATCTCCAAATATAGTCAACATTCTTAGATACTGGGGGTTAAGACTTCATCCTCTAAATTGCAGGTGACACCTAATTCAGTTCAACCGTCTTCCTCTTCACTCTGATCCCTGGGTCCCCCCTGACCACCCTGGGCTTTCTCAGGGAGAGCCAGGTTCTCTGCTCCCAGGGGAGCCCATGGTGGGTGGGGGCAAGGCTGCCTGGTCCTCCTGGGGGCCTGCCCTGAAGGAGCTGCAACCCGACCCCTCAGCCCACAGCTTAGGCCCAGTGCCACCTCTGCCTTGAGACTCCATGTCTCTATGGGACTGCCTGGGGCAGGACCTCGGAGAACGGCACCCTCCAGTCCTCCCATGGGTTCTCCACACCGCTTCTTGATGCTGCCCCGTCAGCTGCAGAAGGGAGAAAAGACCCTCTCTGCCGCCCCGGATCGAAAGATGTCAGTGTGTGGCTCCCTGGCTCTTCCAGGCTGACCGGGAGGCCTCAGGACCCGCCTCAGCGTGGGGGACTCCCGCAGGGTTAGACCCCCCACTTGAACCTCAGAGCTGATCCCTCAGGGGTGGGGCTGAGGAGGCCTCTGGTACCAGTCTAGGGCAGCTTGGCAGCTCTAACCACACTGACAGGGAGAGGTGGAGAGAGAGTGGGGTCAGGGGACCCTTGGGTGACCCTGCCTCTCGACTGACCCTTCCCCCTTCTGAAGGCAGCTGCCAAGAAGTTCCTGGAGGAGGTCCAGAGACCATCAGCGCCCTCTCCCCTTCCCACGACACCCTGAGGGTTCTCTCTTCTTCTCTTCACAGGAAACGTTCTTCCAGGACCAGTCCTTTACTGACTGTCCATCCTGCCTTCCTCCCCACATCACTCAAACCGTTCCTGTCACGATCACCCAAGACACTAAAGGCTGAAACCCACACTGTCTGTTCTCGTTTTCTGTGGATGCCGCCTCCCAGTAGCACCTGACGTGCTCAGCCACGCTGTCCTGCCTGGAGCACGGCAGTCTGGCTTCCGTGTCACCGGGAGCTGCCGTCCTGGCCAAGCGGTGACAGCGCGCACGTGTTCGGGCCCAAGGCCCGGCCTCCTCTCCCAGGCCCTCCCCACAGCTGTGCGTGCCGCGGTTCAGGACGCCGGCTCTAGGTGGCGCTCCGTCCCAGCAGCACAGAACGACCCCGTGCGGGGCTGTGACCATCAGAGTCCTAGGGGGACTATCTCCCAGGTTCTGGACACGTTTGCATATGTTGCTCTTCTGAAAAGGGGCATTCATTCTCACTGCGCCTACAGATTAGGGCTGTGCCCTTTTTCGCTGCACCCCAATAGAACTGAGCCTCTGCCAGAGGAGGCGTAATCAGCTCAAATGCTGTCATCACAACTACCTGCCCCTAACCTCTGCAAACCCACCTCTCTCCAAGTTAGAACACTTTAATACCCTGCAGCGTCTTTTGGAAATGACTGCCACCCAGACACACTCATGTGATGTTCACATAAGAAAACGCGTTCTCTTGGTGTCTTAGTCCCTTCTGGCTGCTAGCACAGAATTCCACCACAGGCAGTAAATGTTCATTTCTCACAGTTCTGGAGACTGGAAGTCCAAGGTCAAGGCCCCCGCAGACTCCGTGTCTGTGAGAGCCCACTTCCTGGTTCACAGACGTTGTCTTCTGGCTGTGCTGTGTCCTCATATGGTGAAGGGGCAGGGGAGCTCTCTGAGGTCTCAGTCTCTCTTTTTAAGATTTTATTTTGGTGTTTGAGAGAAGGTGTGTGTGTGAGAGAGAGAGAGAGAGAGAGAGAGAAGGGGGGAGGACCCAGAGCAGTCTCCATAGTTGTACATCATATGTTGTGACATGATTTCATTCCACACAGGTGGATGTGGGGCTGTGCAGGGGTGGGGTGGGGGGGAACCAAACCAGGGAGCTCCTGAGAAAATCTTCGCTGCCTTGCCATCCTGGTGGCTCCTGGTTGCACCACAGTTCGGGGTTTGCACGGGCTGGGGCTGGGAATCAAGCCCAGGACTTCGAGATTGAAAGGTAAGCATTCAACCGCTGAGCTATCCTGGCATCCCTGCGGTCTCTTTTGTGAGGCATTAATCCCATTCATAGGGGCTCCACCCTCGTAACCTAATCAAAGCCCAGAGACCCCCCACCTCCAAATACCAAAGCATTGAAGGTTAGGTTTCAACATAGGGTTCTTTTGGAAGACACAGTCTATAGCATGTGGGTTTATTCAGGTCACATCTTTGCTCTGTCTGGGTTGGAGCATGGTATTAACAATATTGCAGGGGTGTTTAGCTGGATCTTCACCCTTTTCTCATCAAGTCAAGATAGCATATTAAAAAGCAAGAAAGTCAGTGAAATACTACAATGAGACAACCTGAATTTACTAATTTCAAGTAAAGGAAAAACTTTGCACGTTCAGTACTTTATAACTAGTTATAATTGCTACTCACTGGCGTATGTATGTGTGTTGACACTCAGTGTGAAGCATTAACTTTCCAAAAGCAAATACCAACTCTATGTGACAACCCCCAGCTGCCTGTGAATCTGACCCCTGTTGACTCTCCAGCCTCCTATTTTTACACTCCACTACTTTCACTTTTTTCTTGTAGGAAAGCATAAAGCAGGCGGCGCTAGCATTCACACCCAGGTCTGGCTGTTCTCTCCCTGAACATAAACAGCATCACAGAGTGTCACACCAGCCAAAGCCATTGTGACTATGGTGGAGCAAGACCACCCCAGTCATGTTTCAGCACAGACACAAACAAGAACATTGTCTAAGCCACAAAATGACCAAACACACCCCTATCCTGAGTAACATGAATGACAGATGATTATTATTTTTTTTAAAGATTCATTTTATTGTATCCTTGACAGAGAGAGAGAGACAGAGACAGAGAGACAGAGAGAAGGGGGAGGGCCCAGAGCAGTCTCCATAGTTGTACATCATCAGCCCTCGACATGGTCTCGCTCCACGCAGGTGGGCAGGGGCCACACAGGGCAGGAAGTAGGCTGGAGGCCTCCTGCATGGGAGGCCCCCCCCCCCCAAGCTGGGGCCTAACCAGAGGCCACCCACATGGGAAGCTGGCCACGGTGCGAACCAAACAAAGACCACACCCCATTTCAGCATATGGATCCACCTGGGCTGGGGTCTGGACCAGAACTCAATCCTTGGACCCCAGGGCTGCAAAGCAATCGCTCAACCTGCTGAGCCATCCCGGCCTCCCTGACAGATGATCATTGCCCAACCACAGCTTTAGCTTCTGCTCCGGACTGAATGGTGTTCCCCACATGCATACGCTGGAGCCCTAATCCCAGTGTGATGTTTTTTGTTGGTGAGACCTTTGAAAGGAGGTTAGGTCATGAGGTGGAGCCCTCATGAATGGAATTTGTGCCCTTATATAAGGGCCCCCAGAGAGCACTATCACCATTTCTGCCACTTGAGGGCAGTGAGAAGATGCTGCCTATGAATCAGGCAACGGGCCCTTCTCAGACACCTAAACTGCCGATGCCTTCAACTTGAACTTCTCTACTTTAGAACTGTAATAAGTTTCTGTTGTCTATAAGTAGGCTGACCATATGTATCATTTAAATATATTATTTATTTATTTATTTATTTTGACAGAGGAGAGAGAGAGAGAGAGAGAGAACTGAACTAGAGGAGCTCCCAGTTCAGCATATGGTTCCGCACGGGCCGGGGCTGGGATTCGATCCTCGGTCCCCGGCGCTGCAAAGTGAGCGCCTAACCCACTGAGCCATCCCGGCTTCCCCCATATGTATCATTTAAAAGGAGACAGTACTGGTTTTTTTCCCTCATATTTCCCGACTATCCTGTCATTTTATTATAAATTTCAACTTTGTCCCATTTTAAATTTTTTATAAAAAACTGAACTCAGGTGGTTTATGTATCATAAGTCTCTATGTTAATCAATGCATGCATTAAATACTAGTGTGATGAAAGAGGAAGTTCCGTTTACTTTATCCAGTCAGGGCCAGACTTCTCCAGCCAACAACGACGAGACGCCGCCCCCTTGTTCGTCTGCAGGGTGGGCGAATTCAAGAGGCGGCGGCTAAGCCCTGTTCAGCGTGTGGGAGCCAGGAGGGTCTCCATGCACATGAACCACCGAACGGGCTGTTTGCTTCCATCAGGTTAGGAGTGTGGGATGCAATGACTGTGAGTCTTCCTGTTATTTCTACCGTCATTCTGCCCATGGAGAGTCTCTCTGCCCGACATTTAGTTTGATTCAGAATTTTCAGACTCATATTTCACAGGCTGTTAGCTATTTTTTTTTTTATTATAGCACAACTCTCCAGTGGCACATTAGCATACACTGGCTTGTGATAGCAGTCAGTGTGTTTATTCCTTTTTTTTTTTTCTTTTGGTGTATGTTTATGATTTTTTTTGCAATGTGGCTACTGCAGTCTGGTATTAATGTGTTCAGTGTGGTATGCCATACATATATTTTTTACTGCTCAGGTGATATTTTACAAGTATTTTATTGATATATGCAAGAGATCAAGTGTCTACATTCCAAACTTAACATTAGTTTAATTGAAAAAGATAATATATAAGCTATGGAAGTAGCCATAAACATTGAACATCTTGTCAATAATTTAGAGTCCAGAAAAAAACAAAGTGTTTGTAACTACTGATGTCAAAAAACAAAATGTTAGTAGATTCGGGAGAAATTAATGAGGCTGTTTTTTGAAGTAGTTGAGAATTTCTATGAAGCCAACTTAGCCTATATCAGCAAGTGGAAGTGCAGTGTAGGAAACACTGAGAAGTTCACGTGGGTGCTGCTAAGGAAGACACCCGAATGGAAAGAAATGCACCACAGCCTGCAAATCTAAGGGATTTTCTACACTTCTAATTTTTCCCCCCTTTTGCTCACATATTTGCATCACACACACAGCAACAGAAGAAACCCATGTATTCGATCAGTGGACCTTCATAAAATCTACAATTGTGAGGCAGTTGGATACACAGAATAAATAAAACATTTCTGTATGTGGTGGATGCATAAATATTTTTTCTGAAATGAACAAAAACTACCTAGACTTTCAAGACTTGTAATATTGCAGGGTTTATTCTTTGTCTTCCAGGAAGTATAGCACCTGTTGAAGGAATAATTTCTGTTATGAACAGTATGTGGTCAAAGGAGCAATCTAGATTAAGTGTTGAGACAATGAGGACTGTATTAGTTGTAAAACAAAATTGTGTCATGGAGCGTGAGAAGTTTTATGATAAGGTTTTGAAAGACTGCAATTTGCTGTGTAAGATGATTTCATCGGAGAAATATTCACAGTACGATTGTGTTGAAATACAGACCCCCCTCTACGTCTACCTAAATTTTTGTATGACATCTGCCACTGAATAATTGGTAGCTCAATATGTTCATGTAATAAAACTTTTGTTATTGTCTTACTTTCTCATGAATTTGTTTATATATATCACCCTGTCCCATTTTTGTCATCCTGATATCCCATTTTTATCTCAAGGAAACACGGTCAGTCTATATATCTCATAATACCTTCTTCCCACCATAAATAATGTCCCTGTGTTCCTTCTCTGTGTGTCTCTGATGTCCAGGGAGCAGTTGTAGGTCTGGGAGTCCCCGAGGAGGCAGAATGGACCCGGGATTTTCTCTTGCACTTTATGACGTGGGTTGTTTGTGGCCACAAGAGCATCCTTGAATTCATTTGCTTTTTCCAGAAACCTGTAGCCATGAGCTGAGTCAAATTCAATATTGCTTTTATTTATTTTTTAAATATGAAAGCACTCCTATGACTTCACAGGAAGTTCTGTATAACCATGGATGAGGAGGAAACATTCATTCCACCTTGGTTTACAAATGGTTCTGCCAATATGCTGGTGTGGCAAGAAGTGGGCAGTTACACACCCAATCTCAAAAAACCGGAAAGATAGTGCTGCAGGGAGGCCCCCTAGTGGCAGAATTCCGTTAGTACATTGGTTTTTCATATCGGGACTGAAAGATGTCCCCGAGTTCAGACAGATACATACTTCATAACGGCTAAAGGTGTGAGTAACAGGTTTGTCTAGGGATCTGCTCATCTAGTATAGATTTTAAATTTATGAGCATAAAAGATTTTCATTTCTTTCTGTTTAATTTCTGCTACATCGAGTGAAGTCTTTGTGTTCCTGGATGCTGGTTATTCTTGCCTTCAATATTTATTTGTGGATTAACTGAGGTCAGTTTTATTGTTTGTATCAAAACAACTAACAGTTTTTTATGTTGTTCCACTCTATTAAGTATGTTTTCTGTTATATTTGCTTTTATCACTTAGTATTTCCTTCCATCGAATTGCTATTGGTTTATTTTATAGTTCTTAAAATAAACCTTACCTTATTAAAATTTAGCTTTTGTTCATCTCTAATATAAATACATCTGAAGTTTTATATGTGTGTATATATATATATATTCTAATAACTACTTTAATTTTACACTGAACATTTTATAGTTAGCATTTTCATCATTCAATTTTAAGTAATTTTAAATTTACATTATGATTATTTTATCTATGACTTATTTCTAAGAGATTTTTCTAAATTTCCATTAATATTTACATATATAGTTATATAGAGTTTTGTTTTTATTATATATTATATAATCATAAATATATATTATAAATATAAGTTATGTTTTTGTTTTGTATTTCTAGCTTAATAACCTTGGAATCAGAGAACTTATTCTGTATAATTTCAATTCATTGATATATTTTGAAATTTATGTTATGGTATAGTGTATGCTAAATTTTTAAAAATGTATTTTATTGTTTTTGAGAGAAAGTAAAAGAGAGAGAGAGAGAGAGAGAAGGGAGAGAGAAAGGGGAGGGCCCAAAGCAGTCTCCAAAGCTGCACATCATTAGCTGTGATATGGTTTAATTTCACACAGGTGGATGTGGGGCCACGTGGGGAAGGAACCGAACTGGGGGCCTCTGCATGGGAGGTGAGAGCCTTCACCACTAGCCATCTCAGTGGTTACCAGTTGCACTGCAGCTCAGCATATGGGTTTGCACAGGTCCTGGGCTCGGAATTGAACCAGACCTTGCAGCTGTGAGGCAAGTGCTCAACCACTAAGCTATCCCAGCATCCCTGGTAAAATATTTTGAATGTTCCATTTCAAATATTTGTGTGCTCAAATAGAGTATGTATTCTGCCATCATTGGGAGAAGTTGTGGGTCAAATTTGTTAATAATGTTTACATGTAGTAGAACATATTCTTAGTGATTTTCTTGTCTGTGTGTCTTATCAGTTATTGTAAAATATATATTAAAATTCCTTCTATGAATGTAGGTTAGCATAGTTTTTAAAATTTGTCAGTTTTTGCCTTGTGTTGCCATGTGCATGCACACTTCAAATGTTATATATCTTCCTGGTTGATTGAATTAATTATTATGCATTAATTATTATGAAGTGGTCCCATTTAGCTTCATTAATATTCTTTATTGTAAAGTATATATTTTCTGATATTAATATATGTGTGATGGCTAGTTATCATGAGTAGGCTACAATCCCCAGAATAGTCAATCAAACACTGATCTAGGTTTTACAAAGATCCCTTGTAAACAACATATAGCTGCATTTTTTCTCCAGTCTGACTATATTTGCATTTTATCCAGAGCATTAAGTCCATATTTGTACTCTATATGCTATATTCTCTCTCTCTCTCTCTCTCTCTCTCTCTCTCTCTCTTCTTCCTTCTAAGCTATCATCTCTTGTTTTCTCTGGTTTGACAAAATAATGTTTACAGAACCTTTAATATTTCCTCTAGTTTCGAGGTGATAAACTTGGTATCAATTCTTTTAGAAAATTTCCTTGAGATTGCAACAACAAAATATCAAAATCTAAAGCTTATCATAATGTTTCATTTCTCTTGAATAATATAAAGACATTATGAGATACAAATTCTGTTCACACATTCCTGAATTATGTTACTATACCATGGGATTTCAATATTATATTTTACGGTTGACCCCTCTACACATCATCATTATTTTCACAATAAGTATTTGTTTCCTTTTGCTCACATATTTGCCACTTTCTTATATTTTCTTTCTCTTTTGCATCTCAGAGCTTCTATCTGAATTCACTTTCCTAATATCCAAATTATATCCTTCAGAATTTACTTTGAGAAGTCTTTTGGTTATGAATGTTCACTTTTTTTTTTTTTGTCTTCAATGTCTTTATTTCACCTTCAGTCTTAAAACATAATGTTCATTAAGTAGAACTTCTAAACTAACATTTATTTCTCTCAGGACATCAAAGATAGCCTTCCATTGCATTTATTGCATTTGGGCTTACAATATTGCCCCTGAAAAAATCAACTGTCAGTCTAACTGTAGCTTTTTTAATGTATTCTCTTTTTTTTCCCCCAGCTACTCTTAAGAATTTCCCCTACTGTTTGGTTTTCATTGGTTTTCTTTGGTTTCACTAGAGATCTAAGCAGAAGCTGTTGGAATTGGCATGGAATATGGGTGGCTGGTAAAAACTGGGGTTGGTGAGGTCTGCATGGACAAGGGTGTGGAGAACCTGGAACAGAAAGATGAAGGATATAACTTTATTGGAGGGACTCATGAAAATTTTTGAGCAGGTTGTGACACAGACATCTGATGTTGTGGTCTCTGGGACTGACCCCTCCAAGACTTAGGGGGAAATGGTTAGCAGAACCTTTCTGTACTAACAACTAATGAAAGTCCTGACACAAGTTTGTGCTCAAGAGTTCACAACAAACTGTGTGTCAGGACTTGTTAGCTGTTTTACGTGGACCACTTTATTGACCTTTCACAAAATCTGGTTAGATAGAAATGACTTCCCTGCTTTCCCTCCGAACAGTAAAGCAAGGCATGGAGAAGTGACTCACTCAATAAGTGATCTAGATGGATTTGAACTCGGTTCTTCTGGACACCAGTCCTATGGTCTTCTACATATACTAGTGGTTTCATACCATTGTCAAGAAGGCCATTAATTTTAAAATAATCAAACACTGAGAATTATGGGCTGAAAATCAGAAAATTAATAAGTCAAAGTCCTAATCCCCCAGTACCTCATCATTTCCCCTTGCAGCTCTGTCAGTTTGGGAGATAGGGTATTAAAAGAGATACTTCAGTTAAAGTGAGATCTTTAGGGTAGGTCTTAATCCAACATACTTGGTATCCTTATAAGAAGAGGAGATTAGCACAAAAACACACACAGAGGGAAGACCATGTGAAGACACAGGGAGAAGAACCATCTACAAGCCAAGAAGCAAGGCCTCAGAAGGCCTGTTGACACATTGATCTTGGACTTCCAGCCTCCAGAATTGTGAGAAAATGGTTCCTCACTTGTATGTCTTGATCTCTGAGTACTCAGTGTTGGCACCTTCCTGTTCCTGAGGCTTCAGATTATGAAATCTAAGGAGAGCATAGTGGAGCTTCTGTTCCTCCTCGCCATCAGGGGCTGGGTGGTCTGAAGGGCTGTCTGTCCAGAACTGCTGCTGACGTGCCTGAGTGGAAAGAAGAGAAAGGATTCAAAGCTGGTCCAAAGGATCTGGGGGAAAGCAGCCAGGGACCAAGATGGGATTGGGACTGAAGGAACTTTTATCATTTACTTGTTCATTTATTGTTAAATATTTAATTTCCAAAAATATTGAAGAAGAGGCAATACTTCTCAACTCATTCTATGAGGCCAACATTACCCTAATACAAAAACCTGGCAAGGACATCACAAAAAAAAAACAACTACTGGGGAAGCTGGGATGGCTCAGTGGGTTAAGTGCTCGCTTTGCAGTCCCAGAGCCCAAGGATCACATCCTAGGCTCAGCCCATGCAGACCCATATGGTGAACTGGGGTGTGCCCCTCATTCAGTTCTTGCTGGGGCCTATGTGGGAGGCTCCTGGCCCAGTTCCTGCCCTGTGCAGCCCTGCACCCACCGGTGGAGTGAAACTATATGGAAAAGTAATGCTGTCAATTATGGAAACTGCTCTGGACCCTCCCCATTCTCTCTGTCTCAGTCAAAAAGTAATAAAAATAAATCTTAAAAAAAGAAAACTATAGACCAATATCTCTGATGAACACCGATGCAAAAATCCTAAACAAAATACTAGCAAATAGAATACAACAATGCATTAAATAGATTATACATCACAATCAACTGGGATTCATCCCAGGGGCACAAGGATGGTTCAACATATGTAAACCAATCAATGTGATACACCACATAAACAAAATAAAAGATAAAAACCAT